>OZ024824.1:43697667-43750167 GCA_964016985.1 Anodontia alba | reverse complement strand
GCTAACTATACTACGTAAACAAGAGATAACTGTTTCTAAAAATGATTTTTGTCATAAAACAAGCTTTAAATAATTTGAGGCATATCCGTACAAAATCAATTTATCTCTCAAATAGTTTGCATTTTGATCAGAAACTCACTGAAAGCTTAAGTATAAAAATCCATTTTCTAAATAATTCTACGGAGAATATTATTTTCAAACAAAAGTCAAACAAAATAAATTTAAAAACTGGAATTGGATGCTCTAGCCGTTGATGCAGTGTAAATGATCCCGTAGATTTTACGGTAAATACTGGCCACTAGCTGCCAGTACATGTACCGTAAATTTTACGGCCGCCAGTAGATTATTTACTGTAATAGTTATGCATGGTAGGGCAGTATAGGGCAATGTAGAAAACGTATAGGACTTTGTACGCATGTGAGATAACGCATCGTATCTTAAGCTTACACATCCTTACCCCTATCTTGCGAGGAAATTCCTGCGAAAGTGCTACGGGCCCCCGTAAAAAATTACGGTAAAGGCGCTAGCAGCCAGTTGCCAGTATTTACCGTAAAATCTACGGGAATTTTTACAGTATGTATCTATCATTTTGTTACATCAGAAGTAGCTCAGATAACAACCTTTAAAACATAAACAAAATACCATACTTATTTTGAAAAGATTCTGGTACTTTATAAATTCTCAATACAGGTGTGCTCCAAGTGGTCACTGTTTTCTATTCACTTGACAGATGCTTCTGTAGGCTGAGAAAATGTCGGCTGTTAATTGTGATAATATGGTGAAATATTAGAAAAAAAAGTTTAAAAATAAGTTTTTTAAGGAGCCGAATAAACTTAGTTCATTTTCCGCCATTTTGACAAGGGATACTTTCTGTTTGTCCTCCCTTGCAAGTAGTCATTTCTGAGAAGGGATCAACTCTAAAAGGATAGAATTTGCTCCCGTAAGTAGACACCTTTTTTAAAAGAGGCTGAACAGTTTTAACAATTGAGGCGTATTCATTCTAATTAAGGACTTCTCTCACACGTACATTGAGCGTACAGTACACTTTTTGAAGATTTTGTTACTAAGCCTGACACAATTAATTGGATAATCGATTAATTGATCGATAAATTTCACAAACAATTATCGTTACAGATTTGCTAATAATCGATCATTTGATTTCTGTGTCTGTTACTTTACCGTATATACCCTTAGTATTCAGACACTTCAACTCCTTAACACATTTTATCTATAATTGGAACAAGCGTGTTGTGTCTAAAAATAGCTGGATAAGTGGCAACCAGTGTAGACCCTGATGAGATGCCGCGTTTTGTGGCGTCTCATCTGGGTCTACACTATTTGCTCAGGCCTATCTGACCAAATACACACATTAAAGTATAACATATTGTAAGAGTCATGCTCAGACAGACAAGTAAAATTATGACCAAATCTTCAGTGATTACTGATCGAGTATAGATCACAATGGCAGAACTGATAATCGATTATCTTTTCAGCTCTTATTAGCCAGCCTTATTTGTTACATCAGAAAATGTGTTAAAATAAAAAATGAAAAAGCACTTTCAGAAAAATCAACACTGTCAAAATTTATTTATTTATTTATTAATTAATTTATTTTTTGTTTGTATTTTGTTTGTTCGTAAAGCGGTCTATTTTAAAAGGAAATAGTTTACTTCCCAAGGCAGCAAATGCTTTTTATTCAGAGTAGACCCTTGATGTAGAGAAAAGTAAACAGAATGTCACAAACATTGTCTTTTTTTTATATAAAAATGGCGGAAAATATACCAAGTGTATGCAGCCTCCTTAATGGCTGGTAATGACTTTAAAATTCCCTGTAAAGCCGGACGCACATTCCGAAAATTCATTTATCGAGAATCTCTAGTTATCCTTACAGGTATATATTGCCTAATACATTAGACGTGTATACAAACAAAATTACTCTTTCGTTAACCTTTGTCCTGCTGAACCCGCATATGCTCTGCCTTTGCAAACAGTGTAAATCCAGATCAGTTGGCTTCTGAAGCCAACTGATCTGGCTCTGCACTGTTTGCCATTCAGTATTTGAATTTGTATCAACAACCTGGATCGAGTAATCTGATTGGCTGAAAACTAGAAGTGGGCATGGCATCTTAATTTATTCAGCATAACGTGGGTTAATAATTTACAGCAAGCTGGGTAAAACTTTCAGCAGACGACATTTTGGTTATCCTAGAAAATAACGTTGTTCATGTATATTGTGAGATGGCAAAACCTATTTGTTGAAACATAGCAATATCATCAATGTGTCAGCTGTTAAAGCCCAGAGAAAAGTAAAGATTTACAACATGCTTTCAGAACATTTCTTTACAACTGTCAACAGACGACTAACACAACCCGAACAACTGACTCCCCACAGAACTGGCTCACAACCGATGAAAGAGAAGTAACATACGAAAAGCTTACGGTAAAGTTAAACAAACATTTACAGCGTTTTACGTGTATATTTTAAAGGTATATTTGTAATGTTTGTCTAAGGTAAAGTAACCGTTATATATATGGGCGTGGTATGTGTATTCTCAGGAAATTTCAATTGCCATTATTACCAGGGCACAGTCGTTTAAAACCTAACGAAGTTGCTATCTAACGTGACGTTAAAGTTTCTGTCTTGGAATATGGCAGAAACATTGATATTTTGCTGAAAAAATGTGAGTAGCAGCTACTTACATTTTTGCAGCAAAATTATCAATGTATTTGAAAATAGCTAACGAGTTTGTCATTAACGAGTTCATTAAGCTAACAATGCATTGAACAACTGGGCCTAGATGGCTAATTTTGGTAGCGAATTATGAACACGGAAATAATGGCGTGCTATATATTTATCTTCAGCTACCGTATTTGGAATATGGCAAATGACATTGATATTTTTTGCTGAAAAAAATGTGAGTAGCTTTTGCATTCTATTTGCAGCACAAATATCAATGTATTTGAAAATAAATTAGCTAACGAGTTTTTCATTAACGAGCTCATTAAAGGGGAACGCAATATAAGTTGTAAGTATATCTTGGAGTAAAGTGCTGAACAAGCCATTTATTTCGATGCAAGAGTTTTCAAAATCGGCCTAGAAATAAGGAAGTTATGGTGGTTTGAATACATTTAAAATGGCTGTCTTGGATGCCGCCATATTATTGTATAAAGGGTTTTAAGAATAATTTTGCTACAAATGTTTTTATAATCTTTTAATTCTAGTGACAAGCAATCATTTCCTCCAAAATAAATCAACTTTACGAGAATAACTACCTTTATGAAATGACTTAATTTTTATGAAACCTCATCAAATATTCAAAATGGCGGCGCCCATTCCACCAGTGTCAAAATATTCATTTTTTTTATAACCTACTTAATTTTCCAACAATTTTGATCAAGTTTGTGTCAGAATTCATTGTTTGTAAAGTTCTTTACTTTAAAGCACAATACCTTTTAAGGTTGCGTTCCCCTTTAAGCTAACAATGCATCGAACAGCTAGGCTAGCTGGCTAATATTGGTAGCGAATTATAAACACGGAAATAATAGCGTGCTATATATTTATCTTCATGTACCGTACTTACTCTAATTATTCGGACACCCTAATTCCTTAGTAAAGACCCTAATCAGACGCTGGCTTCTGTGGCGTCTGATCCGGATCAACACTGTTTGCTCAGGCATGTCTCTCTCAATAGAGTAAATACGATAATGACAAATGCGCTGAACATGTCAATAAATGTTTACGAAAATGAATATCTATGCGTGCAAAATGTAGCCTTAAAAACAAGACAACAATACTTATATATAACAAATCAACTGAACCTTGTCAAAGAACACCTCTTGGTAACTAATATCAACAGCTCAAGTACATATTAAAATGCATCCTACGATAGGACTTGTCATCCTGGACTCCCAGGTTCGGCAATTGGAAGTTAGTATCATTTTATAAACATAATCTTTTTTCGCCGATCTTTGAACTGTCAACCCGTGCTCGGTATGTGTGACCACTTGTTATGCCTGACTTTTGGACTTGTCGTAAACAATAACTACTGTTTATAGTAGACTTTAGAAAACATCTAAGTTTACACTATTTCACAATAACAGTATCACTATAATAATATCTGAAAACTTAAATATATTCCTGTTTTACCGACGTGTGAATGAATTCTTGTGCTTCATGAAATATTACTTTCACTTAACACGTGCATTTATTGTCTACAACCTGACCTTTACTAAGCAGAAGCAGGAAAGACATAGTTGTCATGGAGAGGTCATCAGTCCTGATATAATTTTGGTATATCTCATGACAGTTGAAGCTAGAAACATACCATCCTTACATATCGATTCTGCAACTGATTGAAAAATATATGTTGAACAGCAAACAAAAGTACACATCAAGATATATCACAAATGTAATTTCTTGCAACGGGGCCACCTTATTACGCGTTAAACTAGAAGATCCCTAAAGGGAATAAATGCCCCCACTACTGCCGGTTTGGCTTTGTCTTTATCATTTGACCATTTTCAGGGCCATGTAGGCTCCATGCACATGCTCAACCTGTATGCTTGCCATAGTTTCGGAACATGACCTTGAAGAAGCTGCAGACACATTAGGCAAAAAAAATAGAAAAAATCAAAGGTATGTAATTCTTGCAAAAATAGTTTGATCAGAGTTTTCTGACCTTCATGCATATGCTGAGCTGATACCTTTGCTATAGTGGAAGTTTCAAACCACAATCATAAAAATTAAGTTGCAGAGACATGAACTCCACTTTGCAATGTGAATATAGTTAATTTCTAAGTAAATGAAGGGTATTATGTAACTATAGCAATAAAAATGATCACAGTTCTGTGAGCTTTATGCACATGCCCTGCCCATATTCTTACTTTGCTGCAAGTTTCTAATCATTATCTTGAAAACTGTAGAAGTTGCAAAGACACGAGCCCTCTTATGCCATGTGCATTAGGCAAAGTTTCTAAGTAAATCCAGGGTTTGTAACTCTAGCAATGAAAGTTCAATCAAAGTTCTGTGACTTTTATGCACATGCCCAGCATATATACTTACTTTGCTAAAAGTTCAAATCATTACCTTGATAAATGTAGGAGACGTTGCGGAGACGCAAACTCTACTACCCATGTGATAAGGCAAAATTTCTAAGTAAATCTAGGGTATGTAACTCTAGCAACAATAATTCAATCAGAGTTTTGTGACCTTTATGCACATGCCCAACCTTACTTTGCTGAAAGTTTTAAATCATTATCTTGAAAACTGTAGAAGTTGTCGAGGCATGAACCCTACTATGACGTGTATAAGGCGGAATTTCTAAGAAAATTCAGGGTATGTAACTCTAGTAATAAAAATTTGATCAGAGTTCTGTGACTTTTATGCACATGCCCAGCCTATATTCTTACTTTACTACAAGTTTCGAATCATCATCCTGACAGCTGTAGAAGTTGCAGAGACATGAACCCTAATATGCCATGTGCATAAGGCCAAATTTCTTAGTAAATCTAGGGTACATAACTCTACCACTAATGATTTGATCACAGTTTTGAGACCTTTATGCTTACTTTGGTGCAAGTTTCAAATCATTACCCTAAAAACTGTAGGAGATGTTGCGGAGACACGAACCATAATATGCCATGTGTATAAGGCAACTTTTCTATGTAAATCTAGGGTATATAACTCTACCATTAATGATTTGATCACAGTTCTGTGACCTTTATGCACATGCTCTGTCTATATGCTTACTATGGTCCAAAGTTCAAAACCATTACCTTGAAAATTGAAGGAGGAATTGCGGAGACACGATCAGTACTGTAAAGTGTGACGCATGTACACGCGGACGGACATACGTATTACTGAGGGTAAAACTATATGCCCTCCTGCACTGCATGGCAGGGGCATAAAAATCATAAAACTGTTATTGTCTGACCAAACACAGCAAACTCGAGTGGTCCTGTTTCAATACCTTCATTACGAAAACATGCCTATTCATATATATAGAAAATTTCACCTTCAAAAACTGATTTTTTTTTTAGATAACAACTCTGATATTTTTCATATTTCTTCTCAAAACATAGATTGTGGGTACTCGTTAGAACCGCCTCGGTGAGGCGGTTCTAACGAGTACCCACAGTATATGTTTTTGAGCAGAAATAAGAACAATAATGTATACCCCTGTTTTACTATATAAAAGTAGGGTTTAAGGGGTCAAAATTATATAGGTATGTTTTCGTGATGAATACCTTGTGCATTTGCAGTCGAAATTCCACAACCACCAGAATCAAAATTAAAGAATTCAGAGATGTTCTCTTTTCATCCCTTGACCAAATCTTAAGGGAACTGGACGCAACTGAAAGACTTTCTGTCTTTTTTATTTTTGAGAAAAGAGATAGATTTTGCGACTTCCCCTGTGATTCCAGCACGCCAAAGCCCTGGTAAAAAGAGGTCCACTCTAAAAGGAAAAATCTTATCTTTAGACTGGACCCATTTTCAGAAGGGAGGCAAAAGACTTTTGGCAGTTTTGTATCCCCTAATAATGTATCCGGTCCCCTTAAATGACCTTACAATCTCAAGAAGCTTATTGCAGTTTTTAGAGATACTTTGATTATACACTGTCAGTAGAACTTGTATTATGGACCTCCTTTATTAAGAGACAGTCCTCTATGAATTGTAAATATACCACTTGAAAACAGACTAATCTAGTTCTCAGATTATTCTCACCCAAATATAGACCATCTACTTTAAAATATTGTCACAGTTATTGCGTATGTGGAAAGTTTCGATTTTATGCACTAAATTAAAGGGTTACACAGCTTCATAATATTTACATGCAGCATCAATCTAGTGCATTCTGTCAAATTGCAAATCAAATTTTTACGAGTAGTAACTATACATATTGATACATGTCTTGACATTACGAATAGCTGTCAAAGTATAATATCCCATTATCAAGAGCACAAGGACTACCTTATGATAGGAAGTAGACAATAAATGCTCCACAAAACTATGGAATAACTGAAAGATGCAGAAAATACAATTATGTACATTCTTCAGCGTTTAATGTACGATGTTCAGGACAACAGAAGCCATACGATATGATTGTATTATACCGATTACAAGAACCCATATTGCTCATGCGTGTATTACTAAACCGAGTACCTCTGTCTGACGGATACAAGAAAATGATTACATTCATTGGACTTCTACACGTATCGTAGGATGCCGTTTATCTTTCATGAGTTTTTTTTTTCATTTAAAAAAGAAACAAAATACCGTATTCGACCTTATTACCGCACATACCCCTATAAGTGCACAATCATGCTATTCCGTTGTCTTCAGATTACAGCTAATGTACTTTTTGTCTACCTCTTTATAAATGCATATGTTGTGGGTGCCCATTTGAATTGCATCAACTTGTCGATGCAACTCAAATGAGTACCCACAACGTATGCATTTATAAGTAAAAAACTAGAAGAACAACACAAAAACATCGCATAAGCATCATTAAGTAAGTCCTTCGCTGATTTTTAAATGTACCCACAAGTTTTCAAAGTAATTTTGAAAAAACCTAAGCGCACGGAGCGGTAATCGGGTCGAATATGGTACTTAAAACGTACCGAACAAAATGTTTTTTTTTTATACCGTTTGAAAACAGCGAATGCCAAAAGCAGCAAGCGCATTCGTGCAGTCTGTTCATGGCCTTCTCTATACGGCGATATATTCTACAATATCCAAAGATTCTGTAAGCGGACAATGAAACGCCTTATCCGACTGTGTCAATGCTCAGACTGGTCTAGGGCTTCGTTGCCATAAGTGCTCCTTTTTTACGCGTTGTGCATCACGTATACACCCAGTAAGCATTCTTTATAATATAGCGGGCCGTCAGGGTAACTGACGGGCCGATAATGGCCCGCTATAGATTTATAAAGAATGCTAGCTGGACATGTACCAATCGTTATAAAATGAAAAACAAAAAAACAAAAAAAAAAAAAAAAAAAAAAAAAGACTGAAAGTTATATGACTGTATAGTCTCTGTGTACTAAGGGGAATTAATAACTTTAAATGGAAGAAGTTTGTCAATACGGTTTTACCTCCCTTCTGATAAACTGTCTCCTCTAAAAGGAAAGAAGAAGCAAAATCATTCCTTTTACAGACATACCTCTTTCAGAAGGGATATAGTATGCAGGAAAGTAAATACAAAGTCACGAAATTGTTTTTCCCTGGTAAAAGATGAACCCCTGTTAACGCATATAGGAACTACGAAGGCCCAATTCTGCCTGCACATCTGCTAGTTCGTTCAAGGCTTTCGTTGTTTCCAGTTAAAGTTTAGAGCATCTAAAGTTTCTTCAGTCGAACAGCGAAGACTGTGATCAGCGAAAGGGTGGTAGTGAGGCGAAGCGACTCAGAAAAAGCTACCTTATCGCACGTGATTTTTTGCGAAGATATTGGCAAGAATACGAAGATGAACATGTTGCATATCTTAACTTTTACCACTTATGGGCAAATTCATCAGACAACAAGCTGGTGACATTTTTCCCCAGAAAATAGGTTTGACATTTCATGCAAACTGTTTTCTTAGGAGACAACTTGCATGAAATGTCAAACCTATTTTCTGAAAAAAGAAAAAAAAAAAAAAAAAAAAAGAAAAAATAAATAAATAAGAAAAATATTTCCAAATGTCGTCCGCTTAAATTTTTACACAGCATGCTAAACGTTAAAGGAAATGATGCAGTTTCCGATTCCTGTCTTCCCAAGTAAAAGCAGTGCCTTGTACACTATACGAACAGCAACAGCCGCCCAAGACCTTCATTGTATATCTCATTACATTAACCATCTATGTACTGTTTACCCATATGTTTCCCCATAATATATAGTGGAAACAGAGTTATGCATCACAAGAGAGATTTTCAGAATTTTGCAGGTTTTAAACCATGTTTTCAATTTGCTTGTTACTTCTAGCAACCATCTTTACTGCATAAATCCGTCTTACTCTCCTTAATAGTCAAAATCTTCATCATTTCTCATATGATAGGGTGAAAATGCATGTCTTACACAACTGGAGATAGGAGGGTTGTCAAAATAATGCTTTTTTTTTCTTTAAGTTTTCTCCGCAAAACCATATGTTGTGGGGCTAGACGCTTCTAATGAGTACCTACAGCATATGTTTATGGCTGCCATGTGGTTCTAATGAGTATATGCAAATATGTTTAGAATAGAATTGAGAAAATAAACCAATATTTTGGTAAAAAAATGGCTTATCTGTGCTATAACTAAGATATATTCATTTTACATAGATGTATTAATCAATTAACGCCGAATGAACTCTACTACTGTAACTCTTTGGACCTGCCTATTTCCAATAGAGGGGTATCTGGTTGTTTTTTTTGTTTTGTTTTTTTGCTATGTTTAAAAGGAATTCCTGTATTTAATGCAAACAGTGCAGAACCTGATCAGACGCCGCGTTCTGCAGCGTCTGATCTGGGTCTACACTGTTTTGCGTATGTTCCTTTTATGAGAAGCTAGGCATAAATGGGTTAACGTAATACCGTGATGCTCTGAGAGGGCAGTGGAGGTCAAGATACGACTGCATGGCAGTGAAAACTGATCTAGAACTTTGATTTCGAATATGTTATATGTTAAAGTCCCTTTTTGCTTGTGCCAACCAAGGTCATTTTGTACGACTATATTGCTTTAATATCCATCAATGTTGACCCAATCTTCATTCCGTCATTCCTCAATTGCATTTTTGCTTGCTGATTTAGTTTCATGGTTCAAGATATTGCACACATTTCGAATTTTCATTATCGCTCAATATAGTCAAATTGTACACCGCCATTTGACCAAGTTCGGTGTACAGTTTGGCTGTATGATTTGAAAAAAGCGCGAGAGCTCGGAGTAGAGGTGTTCTACTGAAGTTTGCAAGCCAAACTCTTCACCGAACCTGGTAAAATGTTCCCACTGGTGCACAATTTGATCGTTTACAGGGCGTGATAATTTTTTTTTTTTTTATCAAACTCTTCCCAATATGAATGAAGTTTTATAGAATATTTCCGAACACAAACCCGTAAAATAAGCACTCACCGCCTTCTTTTAGAATAATTGTTATTACTGAACAAAGGTGAAAATATATCCGTATTTGAGGCAAATGGAGCAAACTACGCGTGAGGAATTACTGAATGGGATTTAGTTACATTCGTCCTCCATGATCAGTTCTTCGATTTGTTCCGATACTTCTTCTAGAGTCAGGCGCTTTCTGGGGCTTTCATAACACATCTCGTCTGCCAGGGGTCCTAAGCATTCGAAGAATTCATCGGCAATGTCACCAAATATCACCCCTAGAGAATAGATATCGCTCTTTGGCGATGAGTGATACCCACTACGTACCTCTGGGGCAATATAGTCGTCCAAGTCCTCCGAGCCATCACATTCATCTGGTGGAAGCCAAGTCGAGCCAGATCGAAAGCTTGCCTGGCCGAAGTCAATGTAGTAGATACGGACATCATTTGGCCTTACATCAACAAGGATATTGTCTGCTTTGATGTCATTATGTAGTATACCCTTGTCGTGCATCCGCTCCAGGTTGACCGCCAGCTTGTAACACAACTCTAGCCAATGACTTGTAAATAGAACTAACGCCTCCGCGTGACAATCCTCTATAAGGTCATATAAGGTTCTTCCTGCAACAAAGAGAAGAAAACGCTTTTATATATAGCTCAGATAATCAGTCATTTAAAGCTCTTCATGTTGTTTAAAAATTTAGCATGTGACATTTTTTGAATATTCCCCCCTGAAAATAGGCTTTGACATTTTATGCAAATTATCTCCTTATCTGCACGGAACAGCAAAGCCTACTTTCTAGGAAAAGATAAGAAAACTATCATCAGTTTGGCGTCTACTGAATTAGCCCAGAGAATGGAAAATGAGACCCAAAAACAATGTACATGATACACCATTACGTAACCTTCCCCACACTGGTTCTCCCTGTTACTACATGAAGTTGTGAGCCGCAGGGAACCTGAATTCTGAATAAAAGGAAACACTTTAATGACTTAGTTTAAAATCTCGAAAAAAATTTTAGAAACATTTCTATAAATCCAAAATCAAAAGGGCGGAGCATAACTTTGCGCAAGCACATTAGAGGGTACCAAAGTTGAAAATAAAAAAACACTTTAGCCTGCTGACTATAAAAAATAAGACATTTGAAATAATATCAGTCTTTTCACGCGTTCAGCGGAGTATAAGTTCAAACCTTGCTTCCAGTTCTATAACATAGGTCCTGATCAGGCTATGTGGACATGCAGACTGATATAGGTCTGCACACTAATATGTCATGAGAATGATTCTCTTATGAGACAGCGCAAATATATAAGTAAGGATTTTGATAATGAAAAAAAATCATCTTTTTAGTAAAGAATAAAAATTATAAAATTATTGCTCTATACAATTATTTATAATCTCCTGATAATCTAATTCATTTCTGCTGAAGTAACGTCATTTTGAAAAAAAGTATGCAAACAAATAAAACTCTTTCTCTCTCTCTCTCTCTCTCTCTCTCTCTCTCTCTTTCTCTCTCTCTCTCTCTCAGTTTTGAGCGTGTATTCATTTACCCTAAAGTATCTTACCTTTAGAACACATCTGTTGAACTATCATTGTCTCTGGGTGGCCAGGACCACCTATTATTCCTAGCATCTTTGGGACGAAGCCGCCTGTCATAAGGTATGTTTGGATCTTCGTTTCTCTTAGGACGTCGTTGTATGTCATGTTCTTTACTTTCTTTACTATCACTTCATCGTCTGTAGTTGATAGACAGGCTTGAAAAATATCTCCGAATCCACCGGAAACAAATAAGATTCTGTTTCCATCCGTGTCTGACTTAAATTGAATATCAGTTATATCTATGATTGGAACTTGTATGTCGGTCAAACTATCAGGTACATTTCCGTCAAAGGTTTGATAGTCTCTGTCTCTTGCTCCTTTTGGGTGGTCCCATTCATTATTTTTCTGTACAATACAGGGCTCTGCAATATCGAAGGAATCATACCCTTCCGCTCCTTCAACCTCTAAACTGGTAGCCATGGGTTCTCTGCCAGGTTTTTGTTGGTCATTCGTCACCTTGGGATCACCCAGTCTTGTTGCTGCAGTATCAATGTTTTCCCCAGTTGTGTTACTCATCGTAATTTCATTAATATCTCTTGGATGAAGAAAACATTGCCAAAATATGAAACTGTTTCTTTGTTGTAAAGCGAATGTTACGTTCTCATTACTGGTCTGTCGGTTTTGGTTCTTGAGATACAGTCTGTTAGACGCTAGCCCGTATCTGGAAAACACCGGAACTTGGTTAATACTGACGAATGTATTTTGTACATCGACTGCTCTGAAACGCCGGCTAAATGTGTGCAGGAACATTTTCAGTAGAGCCAGTGGGACAGATGAAATCAACAAGCGGTTTCTCCCTGGCACATCAACTGTTACATCAATCATCTCTTCACAGGATCTGTATTGAACAACAGCATCGCGATTTGTATCTTGGAACCTTTGAGTGGCTGTTTGGCGTGTCTTCAAATAATTCTCCAATGGCTGTACGAGTCTCAAAAGTTCGTCTATGGAGGTGAAATTCATGATGATTGTATTTGTTTCCTGGCCAACTTTGTAGGAAAGTCTAAAGAGGTCTGAAAACTCCCACTTCTTCTGAGTGAATGCTTGCAAATTTCTATTAAGATGGCAGTTTTGATGAAGGTTTGTCCCAATGCCTGTATTTTCTATGGTACCACCTGCAGAAACTGCAGGGACAGTCATCAAATGAGGAGCATGGAACCTTAATCGGCGCTTTGCTGAAATGTCCGCTTCAATATTTCTGAAGATTTCTCCTCGGGCGTTTGTTATTCCTGTCAGCAGTCGCATGGTTTCGACTCTTTTTTCCCGTTCATAAACTATTTCAGTTTCTTTCTCTGCTGTGTCTGTTGGTCTTTCTACCAGTAGTGATGTTGTCAAACAGCGACATACGTAACACGGACAGAGAAATAATACCGGCACTATTGCTCTGCCAAGCATCTCCTGAAGTTCATTCCTGTCTAATTTTGCAGGAATCTTGATCTGATCTGCACATCTATTGTTTGGCTTGCTCTGCTTAGTTTGCTCGTGCATACTATCAAACCTTCCTCTTCTTAAGATCGCATCGAGAATATCACTTCCAAAATGAATATTCTCCCAAGGATCGTACGTAGAAAGACTAGGTTCATTGTTGAACATTTCAATAAGGAGGGACAGAGTGAAGTTGTCAATATCGTGATATAAATTCAGGAAGTTCTCCATTTCTATATCAACTACAGCATCAGTTCTTGGTGTAGGTTTGCCTGTTTATATAAATAATATAAAACATTAGCATGCGGCCTAATTAATCGAAGCTAGTAATCTGGTTTAGAAACTTGACATGTCAGCTGCTTTTAGTTTTGTATGTGTGTACATTGCTCTCAACATTCATTACTTTCTTGAAATATATTATCAGACCAATATAAAGTATTTTAGCTTTCTTGAACATATCATCACACCAATTATATGAAAATACACAGTTTCATCAATAAAACTGAATAGTTTAATTAAAATGTAACTGTTTAAAACAATATGCTGAAACGGAATATATAAATACTATTAATTTGGTGGTGGAAAAATGGTCTTATCTGTAAAACGTTTGGAATACAGGTTTATTATTTTATTGACATAGTCTGATAAGAAAAATAGCTACCCGCCTTTTTCTCTGTGCAGTCTGGTTAGCCCATTCCAAATTTGAGCCGGCACACAAAAAGGACCTTATGGTTTTCTGGTTTGTGGCTCTTTAATGCGCATGCGTAGTTCCATATTTGGGCTACAGACATGTTTGTTTTGTTTTATCCGAAGTTTCCACAAGGCCTCAACGATATGACTGTAAATAGCAAAAGGCTCTGGTGAGACTGCGCTCATGCCTATGTGATACTGAAGTACCTTTTTCTCATATCAATATTGGATCATTTGTATATGAAGATGTCAAACATCCAAACATTGTAGGTGATCAGAATATGAAATGTGGATCATTTTTGGGGAAAAAATTGAAACTATCAGACTCAGTTTGAATGAACCTATTCATGAGTGATAATGAAAAAATGCAATTTCTCTCACGTCTCCCGCAGTTTCTTCAGAAAAATGAATCGAATTCAGGGGAGGCAACTCTATCAATTTTATATTGTCCCCTACTGAAAAGGGATCTACTCTAAAAAGGAAATAATTTGCTCCCACGGGGGCAAATTCTTTCCTTTTAGAGTAGACCCCTTTTCAATCGGTGGTTGGTGTGCAGGAAAGCAGGCAGGAAGTCACAATAGTTGCCTTCCTTGTTAATATAGACGAAAACCAAATCGCATGCATCCAGTGTCCTTAAGGGAAATTGTATTTTCACATGTAATGATTGAGCCAAAAAAGTCCCAAACAACAAGAATATTTGAACATATCAGCCCTTTATCGATGTATAGGGTGATATTTTAAACCTCCAAACAAGCATTTAGCGACACATACTTGGTGCGGTCTCAAGATAATTTGAAACAACAAAAAACAAAACAAAAAAAAACAAAAAAACAAAACAAACAAACAAAAAACAAACAAACAAAAAAACAACAACAAAAAAACAACAACAACAAACAAACAAACGGAAAACACAAAAGAGAAACGAAATCAGAAAATAGCAAATTCGAGGTATTTTAATCTTTTCTGAGGAATAACGAAAAAAAAAAAAAAAAAAAAAAAAAAAAATCCACCGACTTTACGCACGCCCTTTTCCCCGCAGTAAATGCAGTGGAATTCTATTTTCATCAGTCCAGGACCAGACTATTTAAAGTTATCAGCACCGGGACAGTTCCAGGGGAGATTGCACTGCAGAGCATGCTTGGTTTTTCCTCTGCTTAAAGTGTTTAATGGGAATACAGTTTGTGACTGATACGTGTGTACTTACAGAGTTCCAACATTGCTTCAAATAGATCGTCCCTTAAATGGTTTTCTGTCTCTGACAGACATCCAAAATTATCTTTTCTTGACAAATTTTCGGTAGTTTTGAGGAATGGAGTACCGTTCTGTGGGATTGTCGGTTCTGACTTACAACCGACATCGATGGATGCTTCCTCATGCAGGCCGTGATGGTCTCGTGGAACAAACGCATTTGCAATTCTAGAAAAATGAAAAACATATCTCCATTCAGCTGACAGTTGTCATGCTAAATAATTCTAGATCCCACTTCTAATTGTCAGCCAATCAGATTCCTTGATCCAGATTGTAGGTATAAATTCACATACTGAAAGACAAACAGTGCAGATCCAGATCAGTTAGCCAATGAAGACGCCAACTGATCTGGATCTACACTTTGCAAAGACAGGGTTTGTCCGGGTTCAGTAGGATTGGGGTTAGGGTGAATTGGTACACTGCAATTTTACAAGGGAATTAACTTTTGTGATTTCCTGAACACCAATCGCCTTCTGAAAAGGGTCTACTCAAAAAGGAAAGAATTTGCTCGCAAGGGGAGCAAATTCTTTCCTTTTAGAGTAGACGCTTTTTCCATTCGTTGCGGTTCTTACTAATAAAAAGCAAATTACTTCTATCTCCTTCGCAGTTAAAAGCTTGATAAGCTGTGCATAAGTATGGTGGCTGGTTTATGCCATACTGTCATTGAACATTAGAAATGCGGACCATTTTTGTAATGTTGTGTTGATTGGTCGGTCGGACATTCGTTCGGACAAAATAATAGTGATTGTAATCCTCCGCCCAACGTCCTGGTCCTATTTTAGGCAGATTCTCTACATTTATATTATCGTGCATTGTAAGTATGGAATAAATATGGCAGATACTTGTTCATGTCACAGAAAAGTTATCGTAATATATGTATTATGCGAAAACTGGCATTATTGTACCTCGGGCTTGAAACATTCCTGACATTCCTGTTCATCATTGCTGCTTATGGCACAGTAATCATCATCAATAATCGTGAATGAATATATAAAGAAAAATAGCAATAGTAAAATATTACATTTTAATTTTCTTTGGGATCATTGGGCCCAGTTAGGCTACCTTGAAAATCAAACACCGCTTAAGGCGGCGCTAGGGGGATGGGGGTGAGTACACAGCCTCGCAAACTACACTGTTGTATATGAAGAGACCTAATAAAACCGAATCTCCGATTTTTGTTCTTTTGTGTGTTCTGTGTTTCCAAAGGTAACCTTTTAGATTTTTATTTAACAAAAATAAGTTTTAATATCAAACTACAAAAACAAATATTTATATACCTCAAGTAAACCATCTGATAACAGTCTGCAAACATTCCCCTTCCAGTTCGTCTCGATTTATCATTATTTTCTCGAACGGATCGAGGTTTCAGTTCATCTTCTCTTTGAATAATCACACCAGTCTGAATTTAGAAAATTAAACGAACATATTTAAGAATAATTTGTTTAGGAACGATAAAATATGATATTTCAGTGACTACAATCAGGTTAAAGTTCTTTTTTGTTTCTTCTTGTTGTTTGCTTGTTTGTCTGTTGTCCTTGTTTGGTGGTTTGTTGTTGTGGTGTTGGTATTATTTTGTTGGTGTTGTTTGGTTGTTTTTTTTATTTTTTTTTATTAAGACATGGGGAAATAAGTGAAGATTGATGCTGTTGACTGATTTTGCTGCTGACTGATTTTGCAGTTTTTACACTTGTCATGCTGAATAAATCGAGATGACACGCCCATTTCTAAGTGTCAGCCATTCAGATTCCTTGATCCAGATTGGTACTATAAATTCACATACTGAATCGCAAACAGTGCAGATCCAGATCATGTGGCTGGTCTGGATCTACATTGTTTGTAAAAACATGGTATATCCGGCTTCAGTAGTGTTCAGCAGCTGATCTTGCAATGCTCCTACGATATTTTGAATCCAGGGCTTAATTTGCTTTGCTTTCTTATCTGTGTACCCCAATGTATAGCGCTACATAGAGACTATTAAATTTTAGTGGTGCATGGCAGTTTTTGAGGGTTAAAAAACAAAAAAAAAACAAAAAAAAAAAAACACAAAACACACACACACACACACACACACACACACACACACACACACACACACACACACACACACACACAAAAAACAACAACAAAACAACAAAAAAACAAAAAAAAAACAAACAAAAAAACAAAACAAAACAAAAAAAACCCCCAAAAAACAAACAAACAAAAAAAAAAACAAAAAAAAAAAAACAGAGTGGTGATTCAGGGTACCAGCCAGTTAAAGGGTTTTGGTTACGACTATCTTTCTTTTCAATTATTTAAAGTAAAACTGAAATTTAAAAAAATCACTATGTTGTTTTCAAAGTCTGAATACTAATATAATTGTTTGTATTAAGACAGCTATATCTCAACATAAACAAAAGACCCAGAGCAGATGCCACAAAACGCTGCATCTAATCAGGGTCTACAATGTTCCAATTATACAACAGTGTTTACACGCATCAGCAGGAAATGAAATTGACCTGCTCAAATTTTAGGACATGTATGGTAAGTGGAACAGATGTCCTAATATTTAAGGTAAATAGGGTAATGTTATGACAAGTATGGTAAGGAGTTCAGATGCCCTAATATTTAGGGTAAATAGAGTAATTTTATGACAAGTATGGTAAGGAGTTCAGGTTCCCCAATATTTAAGGCAACACGGTATTTTTATGACAAGTATGGTAAGAAGTTCAGGTGTCCCAATATTTAGGGCAAATACGGTAATTTTAGGACAAGTATGGTAATTGATTCATGTGACCTAATATTTAGGGTAAATACGGTAATTTTAGGACAACTATGGTAATCAGTTCAGGTGTCCTAATATTTAATGTAAATACGGTAATGTAAGGACAAGTATGGTACGGAGTTCAGGTGTCCCAATAGTTAGGGTAAATATGGTAATTTTAGGACAACTATGATAAGGAAGTCAGGTGTCCCAATATTCAGGGTAAATACCAGGGATACTAGTCAGCGAAGACTGATCGCGCGGTCTGATTTGTCTTCGCTAAGTGACATGCCATGAAGTCCATTTTCTAAGTTTACGTCTCATTTCGGTTTTACTATTTTCTTCTTCTTCCAATATTACAAAAGAAAAGTATTCTCTATTCAAAGAACGAACATCTAGACTGATTTCGTTCTATATAATGCGTTTAAAAAAAAAAAACAAAAAAAAACAAAAAAAAACAAACAAAAAAACAAAAAAACAACGACTACTCTTATGTTTGCAAAACGACTATATTTTTATACAAAACGACTACATACAATAAATATTATTTATTAGAATCTCATGTGGCACAGCGGTGCTCTGTTCCGTGAAAATAAATAAATAAATAAATAAATAATTTTTTTTATTATGACCAACTCCCTGCGATTAATGGTCGAATACGACCGCACAGTAGAAAGAAAGAAAGAACGAAGGAAAGAAAGAAAGAAAAAATGAATACATCGTATCAACTACTGCATGCAAAGCGGTCGCTTCTGATATAATTGCGATTTATATAAAAGATTTAGAATTTTTCCTTCTTCTGCTTCGAAAGAAAGAAAGAAATGATGACAGAAAGAAAGAATACATTTTATCACTTATCGCAGTGCAAAACCGTCGCGTCAGAAACTGATATCATTGCGATTTAAATAAAATATTTAGAATTTTACCTTCTTCTGCTTCGAAGAATTATTTCTCCTTCTTTTTTTCTTCCTTTTACGCTTATTTTCCGACATGTCTCAATATATGCTTCGACGAAATCGAAATAAATAGTCTGGACAATTATTGTGCGTGTAACCTCGCAAAATAATCACAGTTGACTGCCTTAACAACGGAAGTAAGTTACCGACGTTATAACGTTAGTAACGTCACGAACGCTGCCCAGAGTTAAATTGAATTGTTCCGTAACTAATCGGCCACTTCCGTCATTCTTTACATCGCTTCATCGAATAGACCGATATGTGTTCAACTTGGAATTACGCCTTGTCAAAAGACTTTAACAGTTTAGCACATTGGGAAACTACGGGAGCCCTGGTTGGACTTCTAACTTTACAACTTCTTACTTCTGACTTCATGACTTCTTGACTTCTAACTTCAAGCTTCTTACTTCTAACTTCCAACCTCTTACTTCTAACTTTCGAAATCTAACTTTCAACTTCTTACTTCCGACTCCCAACTTCACGACTTCTTACTTCTGACTTCCAACTCTAACTTCCGACTTCCAATTTTTTACTTCTAACTTCCGACATTTTACTTCCAACTTTTTACTTACTTTGTGAAGACTGGCCTATGAAATAAGGTTGGCTGCCAAATCTGTAGCCGAAAGAAGTAAATCAGTAAAAGCGATGTAATAGTTTATCTGTCCGTGATATCACCTCCTTCTCTCCATTGTCCAGTTGTTCACATCATTCTCTTGTTTCTCTAATAACCTACTGTTACCTGACCTCCATTAAAAACGCGCATCCGACTAAGCTATTTGGCCTGAGCGGAGCATATGGAAGCCGGCTTGAAGGTACTGGTACTAATTTTCTGTGTAGAGAGTGTCTAATTATTTTTTCCTAGAACATGGTCACTAGCATACTGTCAAATGCAGGCCTACAATAACAAAAGCCATGAACCAGTATCCATAGCAGAAATAATGCCAGAGAATACTGCATTAACACTTAAAGGCGCAGTTATTTCTGCTCCGACACGTTAGAGGTTTCGGGTTCCAAACTGTGAAACTACTACAAAAGTAATAAATCTGAAATAACTAAAAGGTAATAAGGCACTTTAAATGTTATAGTTCTTTACCACAAATGCAATAATGGTTCCTGAAATTTATTAAAGGGTTTTACCTCAAATAAATGTGTAAACACATATTGTTAGTGAAGGGGAGGGACAGAGGTGTCTTTCTCCCATCTCCCTTTCTCCCGTCTCCCACCGTCTTTCTTTCTTCACCCCCTTTTTCACTTCTCCCTTTTCCTTTCATATTTCTGCACCCTCCCGCCTCTAAATGATCCCTTTCTTTATAAAATCTCTTTCTCTTATGATCTATTATAAAACCAACAGCAACAAATCTTAAGGAATTCGTTGACAAAGGCACATATACTTTTTCAGAGTAATTTATTCAGTGTGCAGGATATTCAAAGAAAGTCTCCTTTCACTGTTTACTTGCTTTTGTTTGTTAATTACTTGTTCGCAATACCAGCCCCCGTGGCCAAGTAGCTATCGCTATCTCAACGCTGTGGGTTCGGGAGCTCATGAGGGCAAGCAGAATTACGCTTGCGGGTGGTAAGGTCATTTTGTTTCTCATATTTTCACCACGCCTGGCGTTTGACTCAAAATGAGTGAAATAATCTTGATGTGCCTTTAAATCAAAAGTAGCTGGCACAATCTATGGTGTGCTATACATTTACTTACATTGGTCTGCCATATGTTCTCTGTACTTGGCTATGTCGATTTAAGTTGATGCCTGTGCCGTGTGGAAGAGACGGGGTATCGGCTCAACGTCGCAAACAAGTTCCTCTACTAACATGATGTGTTGGATCTGAAATGAAATTTTCTATCGAAAGCCATACTGGAGATTGTACATGAGGCATTGCTCATCTGGGTGTCTTATAATATTTGATGCGAGGACCTTACACAGAACGCAAGTGGGGGAAATAGGATGGTAATTGGCTGCCTGTGATTTATCCTCTTTCCTGTCGATAGAAGTGACATTTACCCTGCACCAATCAGTGGGGATATTCCTTGTCTCTAAAGATCTTTCAAAGATTACCTTTATAATGGGGGCTAGTTCCACCCGCAGCACCTTCAGTTGCAGAGGGCGAATTTTTTCTGGACCGGCTGCCTAACCAGGCTTGAGATTTTAAGTAGCTTTCTATTTTAGGCATAGCGGCCCGGTGTTTGTTTAAGAAGTTTTGCGGTAGAGCACATTTTTACCTCATCAGCCATATCATGTAACTTCATCTATTCTGATCATTCAATTTTGATAAGCTTAGAGGAAACATAGTGAAACTGTTTATTATGAACGTTACACTGGTATGTGATATTTTAATAAGTTTGTTGAAAAATTATACAGATCGCCCAAACGTGTTTGCTTTAAATCTCATTAAAATGTTTTGGCGTTTTGAACATAGGCCTATATGCAGCATAATTAAAACTTTATCCTCGCATTTATTGATGCCGGAAAAAACAACAGCTTATTTTCAGTCTTTGTACATCTCTATTCCTTCTTCCCTTTCCCCATCCCCCTTTGCCCCTTCTTCCTCTCCCTTTCGCCTTCTCCATCCCATCTTTCGGGAAAACAGTAATTTCAATGCTGGTCCCTAGCACTATTTACTAAAATCCGGTATCTTACGAGATAGGGGTAAAACTCAGTACTCTACTATTAGAATAAATTAGAATAGAATAGACTAATCGGAGCACCCTGATCAAAATTTGTTGCACTGTTTCTGTATTTCTCTAGATTAGGTCTTTTTTAGCCCCATGCTATTTGTTTTCCTTATAAACGTATTGTGTGTGTGTTTTTTTTTTAATGTGCATTCGGCCCTATATGGCAGCTAGGAGAATCACATTTATTTTTACCATATTTTGTTGACGTAAATTAATTGGTCCCGTCGCCTATATAGGTACAGCAATTAATTTGGAACAGTGTGGAATACTAACGACGAAAAAATCCCAGAAAAAGTCAGAAAGAAGGAGCCAAAAATCACAGTTTTTAACCAAATCCTGTTGACGTGAATTAATTCATACCGCCACATCTATAGGGACACGATAAAAAAAAAAAAAAAAAAAAAAAAAAAAAAGAAAAAAGAATGAAACACTATGGTGTGGAATACTAACGATGGTAAAAATCCTAGAAAAAAAAATCAGGAAGAAGGAGCCAAAACCAAATTCTTTTGACGTGAATTAATTCAAACAGCCGCCTCTATAGGGTAAGCAAAAAATGAAACAGTGTGGAATACTAGCGATGGAAAAAAAATCATGAAAAAAAAAAAAAACAACAACAAAAAAACAAACAAACAAAACAAAAAAAAAAAAAACAAACAAACAAAAAAAACAACAACAAAAGGCCAAAAAATTAGCAAATCCTGTTGACGTAAATTAATTGGTTCAGTCTGATATACAGGGAGCTAAAAATTTTGCTTTCCTGGCCAAAATAGTGGTATTTAACAGTTTCTCTTCTTCCAGCAGGGCAACAAGGTTCCCAGATGGCCCAGAATTATTTTCAAAAGTCCGAAAATTTGCCTTTACTGATAAATTTCAATGGAATTTCTATCCATTAGTACGAGCGTATTATACACTGTAACTATCCAAGCCAAGGTCGATAAAACAGAGTGGAATACAATGGTCCATAGGACAGAGAGGAAAACAAACGAAGATAGAACCTCAATTGAAATTTATCAGTAAAGGCATTTTTTTTTTTCATAGAAAAAAAACGAAGCTACATAAAAACATGTTAAAAATGTGGTCGCGTCGCTATACAGGGAGAGAAAACTTTCTGTAAACACATATAGCTTAGCTGAGTTTTTTTTAAATAGTGTGGAATACAGTAGTCCATAGGACAGTGTGGAATACAGTAGTCCATAGGACAGTGTGGAATACAGTAGTCCATAGAACAGTGTGGAATATTAACGAAGATAAAATCTCCATGGATTTTAGTAACAAAATGGCATTTTTTTTTTGAAAAAAGTTACATACAGTCGACTCTCGTTATCTCGAATTCCAAGGGACTCTCTAAAATACTTCGAGATATCCGTAGTTCGACATATCAGGTTTGCAGAATTGAGGAAAAAATAATTTGATTAATCACATTTAACAAACTGATAGGTAATTGGACTTTTGAAGTTAGAGATATATTGAAAATATTGTGGAAAAGAGGAGAAATTGCTCCTTAGGAGCAATTTCTCCTCTTTTCTACAATATTTTCCATCTGTTGTTAGGTTTTCATGTATAGGCAGGGACCAGATTTTCACTTCGAGATAAGCGGTTATTCGAGATAAGCGAGGTCGAGATAACGAGAGTCAACTGTATATAAATCGTGTAAAAAAATGTGGTCGCGTCGCTATAGAGGGAAGAATTTTTCCCATTAGTATTTCAAGTGTCTTTTTTCCGACAAGGCTATAAAAATTCAGGGATTTTCCAAGTGTCTTTCTGTCCGTACTAGGCTGTAAAAATATCCAAATGTCAAGTAGATAATTTGATGAATTTGTGAAATGTCCAAACGTCAAGTAGAGAACTAGGCGAATTTGTAAATTGTCTAAATGTCATCTAGAGAATTTAGGGAGTTTGTGAATTGCAAAATTCCTTAAATTTCACAATGGAAAGTGTGGAATACTAACGAAGATAGAAAACTTCATTGAAATTTATCAGTAAAGGCATATTGTTTTTTTTTCTTAGAAAAAAAGTTACATATAAACCATGTAAAACAAATGTGGTTGCGTCCCTATACAGGGAGAGGAAACTTTCTGAAAACACATATAGTCTTGCCAAGATTTTTTTTTCAAATAGTATGGAATACAGTAGTCCATAGTACAGTGTGGAATACTAATGAAGATAGAAACTCCATGGAGTTTAGTCAAAAAATAGCAAATTTTTTGTTTTGAAAAAAAGTTACATATATAAATCGTGTAAAAAGATGTGGTCGCATCGCTATATATACTTGGGGAAAAAAGAAGAACAAACTGATCTAGTTTTCTGTATTTGGTGACATTAGTGTACTTCCCCGTGTATGGATCACACAAAATAACTGAAGCGGGAACACAGGCTACACAATATCGCTGTACCTGAATTTCGTTATATCCGTGCTGCACGGGTAGTGTCGCGTGGCAGAGACTTTAACACATTACCAAATCGAACTTTCGTTCCATTCGTATCGGTTGCACAAAACGTTTGTTGTTTGAGTTTGTTGAGAGAAATGGTACGCTTATCGCAACTGGATAGGGGTAGAGCTATTGCTCTAATTTTGCAGGGTCGGTCGCAACGTGGTCGCGCAGCAATTTTGGGTGCACGAGTCGACGATATCGCGCTTAGTTCAGCGTCTTAGAGCTACCGGTAGGTTAACTGACCGTCCTAGGAGCGGACGTCCGCGCGTTACGACGCAACGTCATGATAGCTGTTTACGTCTTGTACACCTTCGTAACAGGTTAAGGACGGCGACAGAGACCGCAAGAGAAGTTATCGTAACACATGGCTGTCGTGTGTGTCCAAGGACAGTCAGAAATCGCTTGCGAGAGTTCGATTTACGTCCACGCCGTCCTTACGTGGGCCCGAACGTTACGCCCAGGCGACGTCAACGCCGCATGCAATGGCTGCGTGCCGATGCACCAAATCGGTTTCGACTGGCTGACTGGCGGCGTGTAATGTTCAGCGATGAGTCGCGATTTTCGCTTCAGCGGATAGACGACGAGTATATCGACGTCTTGGTGAGCGATATTCTGACGCTTGCGTACGAGGTCGACAGATTTGGGGGAGGGGGATCCGTAATGGTTTGGGGTGGGATTTCTCATGGGGTGAAAACGCCCCTAGTGGTTATTCAGGGTAATCTTACAGCCGTACGCTATCGGGATCAGGTGCTTATGTCTCACGTCCTCCAGCTTGTCAATGCTCGTAATCTCACGTTTCAGCATGACAACGCGAGACCGCATGTTGCCAGGGTTTGTCGCGACTTCCTCAACCAGAATAATGTCCAAGTGCTAGATTGGCCCCCATACGGCCCAGATTTAAACCCAATCGAGCAACTTTGGGATGCGTTGGACAGGAGGGTCAGGAAGCGCGTCAACGTACCGAACAACGTCGCACAGCTCCAGCTAGCTCTTATTCAAGAGTGGAATAATATCCCTCAAAGGACCATTGACAACTTAGTCGGGTCTATGGTTAGAAGAGTGAGAGCCGCGACAGCAGCCCGTGGTGGACACACGCGCTATTAATACCCATTATTCAAAAACGTTGGGTGTCTGTGTTTAACGCTATTTATTGCAAACGTCGTCTGCTATACGACACTTACCAAGAGCATTTAACAGAAAATGAAATGAAGAATTAAAAAAATAAACAATTAATGAAGTCCACAATTTTCTTTAAAAATACAACCTTAAAATTAGTACTTGCGTTTCTTTTTTCCGCTAGTAACTTAAAATTTAAAAATTTGAACTTGCGTTTCTTTTTCCCCCAAGTATATATATTTAGTGTGACTCGACGGTAGTTATTACATTGTTTCCTAGATCTTTTCTTGTGTTATGTCTCCTTTTTGTGTAATCCATCTCTCCATTCATGAGGAATAAGGCTGATTAAAATGATGCTTAGAGGAATTGCCATTGCAATAACATTTTTTAACATTGACATGTATATTATCTGGACCACAAGTTTTGTACAACTTAAGTTTCTGTATCGTTTTCACTACACAACTAGGAGAATACTGTCTGGCACTTAGGGCTCGTTAATGGGTATATCCCCACATAATGGCCTTTCATATGCACCGATTGTTACGGCCTATCATTCCTACCTGGCAGATTTCGCATAGCTTGTAGGTATATACAGTGGAACTTCAATGGCTCGAACCCCGATGGCTCGTTTACCAAGGATGAGTCGAACACGTTCTTGAGTCCGCAGGGATTTCCTCCAAATACGATATACGGATAATTTAGGGAGATTTTCTTCTTTTATCTTGCAAATGTATGCTGTCTGCACTCATTAGAATCGCCTCGATGAGGCGTTTCTAATTAGTAAACATAACATACGTTTATAATATAGAACACCGAAAAGATATTCCACAATTATCTCCATTATGCCTCCTGGTATGGCACTAATAGTAATCCTTCGTGGCTCGAACTACCGCTATCTCGAACAAGTTTTCATGGTCCCAAAGGGGTTCGAGCCATCGAAGTTCGACTGTATATTCAGATAAATGTGCAGGTAGTCGACTCTTTGGCTCAGTGGTTAGAGCATTGGATATTTATCCGGACATGTTCTTTGACATTTACGAGCATAAAAAAAAACAACAAAAAAACAAAAAAAAAAAAAAAAAAAAAAAACAACCAAAAAAACAAAAAAACAAAACAAAAAAAAACCAGAAAACAAAACAAAAAAAAAAAAAAAAACAAAAAAAAAAAAACAAAGGGTTATCCTTAAGTTTTTCAACTGCTGTATCCTCATAGTCTGCCTTGGCACTTTTAACGGCCTCTCTGTATTCTGAATTTGCAACTTCATCTAAGTATTTATCAACAGTCAATCCACTTTTCTTTGCTGCTATATCTGATTGCAAGCTTGCCTAGTCCAATCTGCCTCATTTTTTCTCCGGTTTTGATCCATTAAAATGGAACATACTTATTAACAAGCTCGACATAATTTTCTTTGAATGAAGACCACATCTCTTCATCTGACAAACCTCTTAGCAAATGTTCCCAATCAATACTTTCCAATTTCTCATTCATGTCTTTGTAATTACCTTTAGAGTACATATCTGTAGGGCTCACAACTGGGCCGGGTCCCAAAACTGAAAGAAATTATGTGACGTCAGATATGAAGATATGACGCTGACATTTACGTTATTCGGATCGTTTGTGGAAATAATTGAAAATTTAAACCCAGTTGTGGAAACGGCCCAGTTGTGGAAATTGGCCCAGTTATGGGACCCGGCCCAGTTGTAAGTCATATATTCATTACAGAGTTTTTGTCACTCAGGTTAGAAAATGAGGTTCCCTGGGGACTCCCTGATGTGTAGTTGAGGGGCTCTTTTAATAAGATTAAGAGGGTTATTGTCTCCATTCTCCTTAAATCTCCCCATTGATTCTTCGGGGCGTAAACCGCTAGAGGAGAGGTTTTTGTAGGTTGAGGGAAGATCGTAATGCTTACCTTGGACTGGACATTTTTTAGGGGAGAGCTATGATACTAACTTTATAGCATTTATTATCCTACCTTCTTAAAATGACAGCATAAGTGCCAGAAAAAAGACAAGGGATGATTATATTCTCGGACAGAAATGTTCGGTCCAATTAGGTCTTCAGAGGTATTTAACCCAGCTCTAAGCGTCAGAACAAGATCTAAAGAAGAGTAATGACACCGCCCCAGTGGCTAGAATAGCAGTCAAACATCACTACTCTAAAAGTATTTCGGAAGAAAATAAAATTCTAATGTTGGCTTAACAGAGAATAAAATTTTAGAAAAAAAAAATCGAACAAAATCGTAAAAGAAAACAAAAACAAAACAAAAACAAAACTAAAACCAAACGCGATAACATACAGCAGCAGCAGTTCATGTAGCAGCAGTAGTAGCAGAAGCAGCAGCAGCAGTGGAAACAACAATAACAACGACGACAACGAATTTGAAAAAGTGTAACTCCAAATTCCAACTAACAAGACGATTTCGCGTGAGTTTGTCAGCCTGGCAGTTTTGTTTCCCTTGTTGCTGTTTTGTTGTTACTCACATTACCTTTTCAGTGAAGGATTCAAAAACAATCATGCACATTACTTGCGTCAGGGGATGAATAATGTTACTCATTCGATTACTTGCGAACATCCATTTTTAAGGGGATCGGGTACACCCGGTAGATTTTTCACCAGATTGTAGAAGGGAAATAACTGGTGGCTTCCTTTTCTACACACCAATCCACTTCTGAAAAGGGTCAGTTATACAAGGAGAGAATTCGCCCACCAAGCTGTTCCAAAAGGAAAGAATTTGCACGGATCAAAATCTTTCCTTTTAGAATAGACCCGTTTTCAGAAGGGAGGTAAAACTGTTTTGCCAGAGTGGTCTCTGCTGAATGTGTACCCATTTACCTTAAATAACGATTGCGCAGTAAACATAATATAGTCGAACCTCAATAGCTCGAACACCGATGGCTCGTTTACCATGGATCATTCTAACTTGTTTTTGTGTCCCTATGAAATTCTTCCGATGGCCCAAGAAAACAAATATTTAGAGAAATTTTCTGATCATGAAATAGTATGTTGTGTGTAATCCTTAGAATCGCCTCATCGAGGCGATTCTAATGAATTCACTCAACATACCATTATTGGATCATTTGAACTCGTTTTTGAGTCCCTACGAAATTCTTCCGATGGCTCAAGAAAAGTATTTAGAGATTTGTTCTTATTTTATCATGAAATTTTATGTTGTGTGTAATCATTAGAATCGCCTCATCGAGGCAATTCTAATGAGTACACTCAACATACCATTATTGTATAGAAGATCGAAAAGATTAACCTATTTTATCGCTGTTTGCTTCCTGACCCGGCGCTATGATTAACCTTCAGTGGCTCGAACTACCCATATCTCGAATAAATTTCCATGGTCTTAAAGATGTTCGAGCTGTTGAGATTCAACTGCATATACAAGAAATTTGGGAAACTATTGTATAATATACCAACATAAAGACAAGATTTGAGCAAGGACCAGTTTGTTTTTCGGACCACACAGCTGACAATGTCTGTACGGTTTAACATATACAGTAAACGACCAAAATATTAGGACATAATCTATTTACCTTAAAAAATGAACAAGTCCGTTTCATTGCCTGCTGTAAAAGCTATCTCATACCGGCAAAATGGCAAATAATGAAGACACTGGTCAAATTACTCCTTTGAGGGGAACAAATACTTTCAGGGGAGTCAACTCAGTCAAATTGTTTTACTATCCTTTTTTAAAAAACGGTTTACTCTTAAAGGAAAAAAATTGCTTCAAAGGGTAGCGGGTAGCAAATTCCTTCCTTTTAGAGAAGACCTGTTTTTTGGAATGGACTTGTTGTACAGTACTTTTTTCCCCCAAGAAAATACATATTGAAATTGTCATACAAGTTTTCTTCTAAGTAAACCATTTACAGCCAATTGTCAAAAGAAGAAGAACCGATTGTCAAAAGAAGAAGAAGAAGAAGAAGAAGAAGAGGAAGAAGAAGAAGAAGAAGAAGAAGAAGAAGAAGAAAAAAAAAAAAAAAAAAAAAAAAAAACTAGAATAAATAAACTCAAGATTGCGCAGTCGATGGCACGCCATCGCAAAACCCCTCGCTCCGTGCTAATGTTGCTAATAACGTGGTGGACGGACGGACGGGCGGACGGATGGACGGAAAATATAATATTGCTCGCAGCACACCCTTACAAAGGGGAAGTCATTTAGCAAGTTTGGTTAAATTCCGCCGTGGTTTAGGAGATAACGATGGACGGACAGACGGACGGACGGAGGCGTTCACAGTATCCCCATCGTAAAAGCGTGAGGATAAAGATATATAAGAAAAAAAATATTGGCTCTTCTAAAAATATAAGTGCAGCAAGGTAAAGGTTAACCATCTTCTGGATTAGTCTAGTTACCCAAAGTAAAGTGGTACACTCTTGGGAATGAAAGAAGAAATTGGTGTTCAACGAATATTCGAAACAATATTATCTGACCGCTTGTAGTGCGTTATTTTCTACAATATTCATTGACCCATATTTGATTGCAGTGGTAAGTGAAATAAAATCATATGATTTTATCGTTAGAAAATGATCCTTATGCTTATGCGAATAGCACGGGGTTAGGTCAACCCGTACAGTGTATTCTCATACTCTGAGCAGGACTTCTGACCATCGATCTATTCTACAACACCAGTTGAATCTGTAAGCTTGCAACGAAAGTCCTAATCAGCCTGTGCGAATGGGCAGGCTGATCTAGGATTTCGGTGCACGCATATGACATAGAGGCGATTTTCTCACATTAGGCATAATATAGACCTAGTTTGTGGGTATCTTGATTTAAAGCCGCTTCGAATTTAATGTAAACTCCTAGTTATCTCTCCAGGTAATTTATTAGTCAATCTACGAGGTATTTTTAAAGTCTATGTCACCGCACCATTGATACTGATAAGCTGGATAAGCTGGCCAATTTGATCGCAAACGTTAGCGAAAAATTAAACACAATAATTGAAACACTAGTTCAGAAAAGTACATTTCATGCATCTGCGAGTTTTTTTTTTTCCGATTGTTTTAGAAGAGGAAAATAATTCACGAAGAGGATTTTCTTAGTATATCTACATGTATTTGATTTACAGAAAAAAAAATCAGAATATTCAACTGTGCATAATTTTTCTGTGATGTAAAGATGGTGATGGGAAATTGATTGGCTGAAAAGTAAGTAGTTTCAATACTGAACAATATTTTCAAACATTTCATCTTTGTTTTTTTTTCCATTTTGTAAGACAATAAACCATGGTGAATAAAATACATGTGTAGTTTAGTTGCTTATAAACCGCAGATCCATTAAAGTAGGAAATTGCAGACTATACCTTTAAAATATTTTTATATCTTTTTTCTTTTTTTCTCTTCCTGAAATAAGGAATCGACATCATGTTCGAACTTTTGAAAAAAATGTTAAGCCTGGTTCTCAGCGGTAATAGTTACCTATTTGTGGTCTGCAATCAGTTTTGCTGAGGTGAGACCTAGTCTATGATGGTTGATTGTGCCGTTTCGTCCCGCGCAAAGCCGCCTCGCAAAATTGATATATGATATTAATACGATCACAAAATGTGGCATCTGACAGCTTGTAAATTTTCAGTTAACCGCTCGTTTTTAATGTGGATAAAAATGAACTGATTATGTATCGTATCTCTGAATTAATGTTGGCATATATGAGTATATGGTAAAACAGCACTTCGGCGAATCAGAGAAGTGACTGTTACACTGATGTGGCTATCGTAGTGAAGTTGAGTATATGGTAAAACAACACTTTGGGGAATCAGAAAAAGTGACTGTTACTCTGATGTGGCTGTCCTCCCGCGCAAAGCCGCCTCGCAAAAGTTGTCATGCGAGAAATAACAATAAGACGCCGGAGAAAACTAACTAACTAACTAACAAAGCAGCCTTGCTAAAGGTGTCATTCGAGAAATAACAATTTGAGGCCGCGAGAAACTAACACTTACTAACTAACTACATATAACTGCATGTAAGTATGAGAATGCCCAGGAGAGGTCACAATCACGCAACACAGGCCTTCCAGGGCACCGGAAAAGGTTATAACACAAAACCTCATCAAAAACAGAACAAACAAAATGGAACTGCATTGGAACGGTAAACAGCAAAACAAACTAATGTGTGTTTAGAGGTGGGATTACACATCCAATTGCACATAATTGTAAGGTCCGCATAGGTCCCCTATCTCAAGTAGATCAACATAGGTTTACTGTCCAAAACTATGAAACAAACACGAGTGCGAAATCAGAGCGAAAAAAAAAAAAAAACACTGGTAGACCATGGTGAACCTGAACACAGACGAGGAATATCATGCATTAAGCTCTCGAGAAAAGAGTTTAGATTGAGACGTCATAGAGATGTCGACGTACATAACATCTACAATGCGCGGAAAGACGAAATTTCGGAGCGAAAATTCAGAAGACACCTAAAAACAAGACACAATTCTGAAAGGTTTATTTGTTCGTGTACCGTTTTTATTATATATAGTTGCTTGGCGTTTCTTTGTCTTTTCGCGTCGTAGTTGGGTACGAAATGTTTCGTCCTTTTGCCTTTTTGTTTGTTTAGGACGGCATTTTTACTTCATATTTTTTTTTCAGTTTTTTTTTTTTTGCAGCGAAATACAAACATGTTTGATGAATGATCAAAAGAATACCATGATATGGGGTTATCTTTGTTATTGCTGGAATGAAACTAACATCTGCAATAAGCAAATTATAGTGTTGATGCGCAACGCACGAAAAAGACCATTATGCAATTAGTGTACAACGAAGGCCCTTATCAGCCTGCGCCTTGAGCTTTCGTTGTCCGCTTACAGAATGAACGGATACTGTAGTATATGTCGTCGAATAGAGAATGTACATGCCCATCTGGGCGTTCGCTGTTCGCAAATGACATAAGGGTCTTCTTTGCCCATTGCGCATCAACTGTAAACCAAAGTATTCGGACACCTTCACTCCTAACATTGTTTTGCCCTGAAAGTTTACCATTCTCATTTTCTACCTGCTTACGTGTCTAAAAACTGCTGAAGAAGTATACAGTAAAGAGTCTCATCAGACGTCGCGTTCTGTGATGTCTGATCGGGGTCTTTACTGTTTGCTCAGGCCTGTCTGTTCCAATACAACTATATTGTGGGTATTTATTAGAATCATCATTTCGGGGTTAGAGAGATTTTATGGTCTGAAACATTAAGATTCTATAATCCTCTCCAGCAACTATATCGAGGGATATATTTACTTATATTCAAAAATGCTCTATGACTTTAAATCTAATTGGTTTGTATAATTTGAACCGATTTTCAACGGAGAACAAAGCGTTGTCACCGGCGGCGTGATGACGCCACGCGCCAGTAGCCAAGTGTTATGTAACGTGTAGTCATATCATTTTAATGACACGACGTTATCGACTATTTAATTATTGACTATTGAGGTATTAGGTATGACGTGATATCCACCAAAGAACATTAATATTGACCGTGGCGATAACCGAGGTCAATATTGGTATTTAATGGTGGAAGCATAACCAATACCTCAATAGTCATTAATTGTTTTATTATATAGTTTCTTTTTTCTCTTTGTAACTGTGGCAAAAACAGTCAACACCGGATCCAGTTGATATAACAAGCGTGCGTGGACGTCGGCGTCACTAAAAGTTAATATCTAATTTTAGAAACTACTATACACTGGAAGGCGCGCGCAAGCCAGTGTATATCACGGTCTATGGACTGGGCTGAAGGCGGCTCTGAGCCAATGAAAATCAATCTATTTATAACTCATATAATAATGAGGAATAGCGACGTCATGTGGTAAAATATAATGTGCGCAGATATAAAATACCTTATTTCTATGTCAGCAATAGGGATTTACAAAACATATCTCTTTCTCGCATTTTTTTTATATTTCATGCTTTATGTTGTCAGTACCTCAAAGCTTTAGTATTGCCTTTTATGCTTTTGTGTTAAATATAGTACTTTTGAGATACTAAGTCAGTTATTAACAAGAAATATTTAAGAAAACAATGTTTTCCTGGCTTTTTTAAACTATAATAATGCCTCTGGTTGCATGACGTAAAACATTTACTTCAGAACGCTTTATTATCAACATGACAGAGGGAAGATACGGTAAGAGTAATACAGGAAACCCTCCAATGACAATGAAGGAGATGGCTATAAATCTGTCACAAATGAGTACTTACAAGAACGCTGTCAGTTTGGAGGACGATGAGGTAACTGGGATAGACAATCACACCAATCAAAACGCAGGAGAAGAGGAGAACTATTTCGATATTAAATCAGAACATGCTGGAGAGGAAGAGGTCGACATTGGACTAAAGGTAAGCACACCCCCTCCCCACACGCCATATACAGAGGGAGAGTCTTTTTTTGTATCTGCTAAAAGAATGAGGGCTGAATAGATAAATTTAAGTTTTTTTTTCTGTACAGAAGTGGAACATATTTTACCGACTTTATCAATAGTAAAATGAAAATGTCAGACATACTAAATTGTAATAGCTATGTGCATAAAAGTTAAAATATCGAATTAAAACAAATCAGTATAATAATAACGTATGGGGATGATGGACAGTGATATATTTTAGGTATAGAGTAAGATTACAAAATATAAAAAAGAAATGGTAAAATATTTGACATAGAAAAAAGGAATTAATTTTTGTTTCTGTGCTACTATATAACTTCCTTGATTTTCAGGACTTGCCCCTGACTGGTGGTCCGAATATCTACGTGGGTAAAAGGAATTTCATACATCAGCTCATGGACGTAGCTCTTCTTATGGCAAATGTCTCACAGCTTAAAGCACTTCTGTCTATCGATGCTACCGATAAATATTTCTACCCACTCCTCGTCTTTATAATTCTCTCGATTTCCCTCCAAGTAGTGTTCACCATAACTATGTTATTGATCTGGTCAATAGAGAAAGGTTTAGAAGAAAGGACTGCCAAAGCACAGAAAAATTCTGATGAAGGTAGTAATGTAGTTGAGAATGAAATGAAAGAAGTGGACGAGAAAAAGAAGGTTTTGGCTAATCGTCTAGATAAAATTGGTAATATTCTTGTACTGTCGATCATCGTGTCCAATGTATTTATAACAGGATTTGGTGTAGAACCACACGATACTAGCAGCTCTGGTGCTAATAATGGCTGAAAAGTGCTCCAAAAGAACACCGGAACTCTTTTTTGATCTGGTCCTCTAATATAGATTCCAATGGTAATAATTTCAATTGCATCACAGTGCCTGTAAATCTAACCGGGACAAACAGTAATCGCATCTGGACATTAACTACCATATTATGTTGAGTTCATCGGTTTCTAATATTTCACAAAGCAGACAATGCCAGACAGTATAGACTTAGATTATGATCTGCAGTGTTTGCCATTGAATAACAGCATTGTCAGTATTCTAAAACATCTCTTTAAAATAATGAATAGAATAGTCCATATTAGAAGATGCATAAAATGACTTTGTACAAATGAATTCAAAATACTGATTTTCAGTTATCCTCTGAGTACATTATAGACGATAAAAAAGAGAAATGATTTCTTGTTTTACAGTAAGCATGAACATTTGATGTTAATTGCAATTATTAAAGATATTCGTTTAGTGTTACCTTTACTAAGAAACTAACTGATGTAGATCTGCACTGTTTGTCATTATGTATGTTAATTTATATCCACAATCTGGATTAAGTAGTCTGACTGGCTAACAATTAGAAATGGGCGTGACATAAATTCATTCAGCATGACAAGGGTTAAAAACCAGTAATATGCTATCAATTTAACCAACTGAAGAAGGCAGTCGAAACAAAGGGCTCTTATGGTAAAATCATCAAGAGAATGATGTATTAGAGATGGATGCAAAAAAAATAATTAGAGAACAGCCTGCTACATTTCGTAATATTCTTCAGTTGTCGATAAATTTGTTTCATTGTTATTCTCTAAATTATTCTTATCACTGGAGAAGACAATATATATATATATATATATATATATATATATATATATATATATATATATATATATATATATATATATATATATATATATATATATATTTGATTGGTTCTAGTTCGAGATGGTAGTGGTAGCATTGGGTAGAAGGAAGAAGGGTTGAAGATAATTAGAGAAAAGGAAAACACTTTTGAAATAATTAGTACTATCGATAATCGTATTAATTAGGCTGCTACTGGAAAATCAGTAGTTGATAATGACTGAAAATAAAATGTAGGTTCAACCCGTTTATTTTGCACTAAAACGGCTTGTTCTAGAAAGGCTGCTGACTGCTCACCGTCTGTGCTTTCGTGGCTGTACAATTGTAAGTCTCTATCTTTTCCTTCGATGTTGGGGACTTGATGTGATTCTGATTCGGTTATTGGTCATCTATTTACTTTGTAATATTACTGTTTAGAGAGTATTGAATGGAAATTGTCCTATTTCTATGACTGCATAACATTTCAGAGCACAACTGTATATATGTCACGATAGACATCATATTGATAGCCTCGGTTCGTGTTTAGTAGCGAAAAGTTTTATTTTCCAATAGAATAAACGAAAAGTGGCATTTTATTTAATTGTAGAAGGCGTAGAAACATTTGTAAAGACAAATCCAGTCGATTGCTAGCCCGGGAATAAAAAGCTGGGACCCTAGATTATAAAACCAGCACATGGTTACAGATTTAAAAGCGTCTGGACCAAGTTGACTGGTCAGTTGTTTGATCTATATGCATATATATGCCGTAATGTTACATTCCAGCTACCTACTAAGAAATGTTTAGGAATTTTTGTACCCCCGGCATACGAAGTATAAGGGGTATATAGTTTTTGTCTTTTCCGTAACAATGTTTGTGTGTGTATCTGTGTGTAATTTTTTTTCTGTCAAAGATTTCTCAAGAACTACTTAACCTAGGATTTTGAAATTTGGTGCAAACATTGGGTATGACTTGTTGTATTGTGTAAGAGAAAATCAGCATGCTTATATTTAACATTCCCATTATTTGTCCATTTATCTTTTTCTCGAATAATTTTTTGTCAAAAATTTCTCAGCAGCTAATACAACTAGGATTTTGAAATTTAGTGCAAACATTGGATATGACTTGTTCGTCAGCAATTATTATACCCCCGGCATACGAAGTATAGGGGTATATATTTTTGTCTTTTTCGTAACAATGTTTGTGTGTGTGTCTGTATGTAAACTTCTTTTCTGTCAAAGATTTCGTTAGCAGTTACTGCAATTAGGATTTTGAAATTTAGTACAAACGTTGGGTATGACTTGCTGTATTGTGTAAGAGAGAATCAGCATGCTCATTCTAATCAATCCCTTTATTTGTCCATTTTTCTTTTTCTCCAATAAAATTTTTCGTCACAGGTATCTCAGCTCCTATGAGAGCCATGTATGTACTGTCTGTTTACACTTCCTCTTAGTGTCATTTGTAGGATATATTTTACAGTCGTGAGCTTCTTTACCATTTTATCCTCAAAGTCTTTGTTTAACTGCCTTATGCGCTAAGATTGTACACTGCAACAATAATGCATATCTCGGACACCAGGTCACGGAACGGATGATTTCATTGCTACATGTAACACAAGAATCCCTTATTTACTTAACACCAGCAGGTCCTGGGATACGCATTAAAATGTCAAATCTCAAACACGAGTTTTGTTATCTCTTCATACACAACTGCAAAATTTCTGGGTTCCTACCTGATATGCTAGGCTTGTGTAACTCTAGAATATTTTTCCAAGATGCATGAAATGGGTATGTAATTCATTATGAGACAAATATCGCAGAGGAGCTAACTGCATTGTGGGAATAGCAGAACCAGGATATGGTTAGTTGAAATAGTGTATGCATTATTACAGAAGGCGTCATATTAAAAGATGTACAAAGAAATAGTAAGATAGTACCATCCACCCTAGGAACTATACAATTCAGAAAAAGAATATTTCCGTACATAAATACAAGTGTAGATACACAGAAAATGCAACAATCACAAAGGACAGCCTTGCCGAGGCCCAAAAAGAAGGAAAAACGAGGAACAAATAATGACTAAACAGACGTCACATATGAAACCAGCCACGCGCAAATACAGACAAACAACAACAGAGGAATTACCTTGGAACGGTCAGGAGAAAACCTACGGGAACCTGGGGTAGGGGTGGGATAGGTGGGGGAAGGGGGAGGGTTCAACCAGTTTTACTTGCACATAAAATCTCACCCTTGATTCAATGCAGCTCTTAATTACAAATATATCTCCGGTCTGAATAGGGGTCCTATCTTATCTGTGAACTAGCAGCACTGGGAAATATTCAATACTTATTCTATGAAGTAATACAGCACACAATTTAAAAATGGTATTAAATTCGAACATCAAATTATATTCAAACGAGGAACAATGGGCTACAAACAAGTAAGTACAGTTAAATAATACTTTTTATCACACGGGGGATAGTTCTTTAAGAAGGGTAATGTAAAGTAACTTAACTATATAAAGAATACATCGGCGATATGGACAAAGCTGTGAAAGTTAAAATTAAATTCACGATGAGAATGTAACAGCCACAATAATTGCTATTCGATAATATATTTCATCGAGAAAAATGTCAGAGCATCACAGAAAATTGTGTGATTATGATCGTCTGAGGTAAAAAACGAAAGCTTTTCATTACTGTTACAAAGCTGTACTTCGGCTTACCTTAGAAAACAGTTGGTTTTGTTTTGCTCCAGCATTTCAGTTGTTTCGTGCTGTCGAGTCCTCATCGTTGTTTCATCTCTGTAATTAGTTATTTTTTTGTGTTCTCGGAGATGTAGCACTGATGAGTTAGGAAGCCTTCATTCGGACTAAACAAATTATGTGTCTAAACCGCGGCAGAAGTAAGGGCGAGAATTGTGGCCACGTAATATCGATTTAAGTCCCCCAGTGAAATACTTTTCACTGACCATTCCAAGGCATCTGTCACGGTTTATTTTTGTTATAGTTCGTCTTTGAATGTGTGTGTCGCTTACATCTTTTTGTTTTGGATAGCCATTTGGCCACTTTGTGGGAAGGCAACCGTCCGTTTGGCTTTCTACTAGTGATGTTTCCATTAGGGTCTAGTTATTTTGTGTTTCTTTCCCTTTGATGTCTCTGATGGGAGGTGTGGGATAGTTGTATCGATTCCTAATCATTGCCTTCCCTTCTATTTTACGTAATACGTATGTGGGTGCTTGACTAATAAATATAAACACACAAGTCTGAGTCGATTGTAGTTACTTTGAAAATCAAATACCACTTAAATCGTGTGTTTGATTTTCGTTCTTTTGTATTTTTTTTTATTTCCAAAGGCAACCGTTCAGATGTTCACTTTACTTCACTGCAGCTTGTGTGAAAACGTCTCCACGCACCTCATCATAGTGCAGATTATGTTGTTTATTTTATTTAGAATTACTGAGCCTAGTCTGTTTAGTTTGAAAATCAAATAGCGCTTAAGCTGTTGCTAGGGGACGTATACAACCTCTAAAACTACACTGCTGTATATGAAGAGACATAATAAAATCGAGTCTCCGATATTCGTCCTTTGTGTGTTCTTTGTTTCCAAAGGCAACCTTTTAGATGTTTATTCGTACCCCATTCACAAGCCAGTTTAAGGAAAAGTAACATTTGGCAGCCATCTTGAAATTCTCAAAATGCTCAATGATGGCATTCGTTGGATTCCTGAAGGGGAACGCCTCGGCTGTAAGAATCAGTTAAAGAAACAACTTTGAACTCTATTTCTGGGCTCCCTAAATAATTACTGTTTTTTTTTTCTGCTGGAGTCAGTGGTTTGTTTTGCAAAACAAAGTCATATAGATGAAAAAAAAAAAAAAAAAAAAAAAAAAAAATAACAAAAACAGTCACGCTACAATCGATGATTTGATACATAGCATTCGAGTGTACGGTTTGCCATTGAAAAAAAAAAAACAAACAAAAAAAAAAAAAAAAAAAAAAACACACAAAAAAAAACAAAAAAACAAAAAAACAAACAAAAAACACACAAAAAAAAAACCCCCCAAAAAAACAAAAAAAAAACAAAAACAAAAAAAAAACAAAACAAAAAAAAAACAACAACAAAAAAACAAAAAAAAAAAAAAAACAACAACAACAACAACAACAAAAAAAACAAAAAAAAACAACAAAAAAACAAAAAACAAACGAAGTGGTGTACGCACGAGTCGATATGGCTTCACGAGCAGCATAAATAGCATCAGGAGCAGATCTGTAATAGTAGCGTAAAAAAATTATCATTTTAGTAGTTCATGAAATAAACTTTATATAATAAGGTATTCTGTGAAGCTTTAGTAGTCGTAGTCAATATGACGTAGGAAGTCTGTCTTGGCTATCTAAATTATAAATCCATACTTGGCACGACGTATTACATTGACAACAATGCCTTCAGAAGCATTCGTTCGTACTGAATTTATTATGACAAATTCCCTATGAGTTAATATTATTAGTGTCAGACTCCATGTGACTTAAAATGGCGTGCATCAGAACACTTTAAGAGAAGGGACACACTAAAGAAGATAAATCAACGATTCATACTGCGTGTGATTCATAAGGAGCAACAATCAATTATACGATTTCATCGTGGGTGCATGGAAAAGAAAATGAATGAGTAAAATTGTTGAATGAAGATAACAGCAAAAAAAGTAAATCCACCATGAAAACATACTTTGCACACTAGAAACCTAAATCCATTGTAAAATGGGTAATCGTTACAAATCAGTAATCGTAAGCATATAAAAAAAGGTAAGAGAATGGTCCAGAGAGTGCCACAATCACAAACCGCAGAAAAAAGTAAGAGAAAAGTCCAGGGAGTGCCACAATCACAAACCACAGCCCTTCCCAGACACCAAGAGGAAGAAGAAACCGACAAATCTAAACAAGCACAAACCGAACAAAAGTACGAAAAGCACTAAGATTAGCTCTCTCTTCCCCAAGCGAGGTAAAAGGACTGAAAAACACAAGAACAAAATGACACACGGAAAGACATACAACAAATCGCCTCGTAGAATAAACCACAAAGCAACAAGGAGTAAGACTAACACCGGGACCACCGCCTTAGAACGGTCGGTAGAGCAAACCACCGGGGGGTTTAAAGCACTTTTACAGCTAGCTAACTTCATCCTGGGTCCCGATACTTCTCTTAATACATAAATACATAAAAATTCGGTTCGCATAAAGGCTCCCAACTCAGTCAATGCATCAAAGCGAAAACATAAAAATCAAATTAATCACTATAATAAACAAAGGCGAGTACTCATGGCTAATTCTACTGTATGCCAGAGTAAATGAAAACCAATAGTTGAACCACGGCGGGCCAAGCCAAAGACATATCGTCAAGCCCCAACCCACTGGTTAAAGTTTTACGAAGAGGCCGTCATTGAGTCTGAGGCCCGAACCGCCGTCGTGCAATTAAAGAGTGAAGCGTAGCCATCAACAATGATTGGGTTGACCTTAGCCCTTCCCAGACCCCAAGAGGAAGAGGAAACCGACAAATCCAAACGCACAAATCGAACAAACGTACGAAAAGCACTAAGATTAGCTCTCTCTTCCCCAAGCGAGGTAATCGCAATACTAAAAGGACTGCTAAACACAAGAACAAAATGACACATGGAAAGACACACAACAAATCGCCTCGTAGAATAAACCACAAAGCAACAAAGAATAAGAATTAACACCGGGACCACCGCCTTAGAACGGTCAGTAGAGTAAACCACCGGGGGGGGGGGGGGGTGGGGGGGGCGGGGGGGGGGGTTAAAGCAGTCTAGAAATCTATGTAAGCTATATCCCAAATTCTTACCACTGTTCGAATAAATTATCTACACTGGAAACGAGTTCATACAAAAATGTATCTCAGTGCATCAGCCATCGTAATAAAAGATGCGGCTATTCTCTTACATGCGCTGTGAAGACACAGGGTCTGCGCTGGTAATTTTATGTTAAAGAAAAGGCTCTGGTCGTTTTAAGGTGTTCTATTCGTTCCGTTATTACTTCCTTGTATTTTGTTTAAACATATTTTATTCAGAAATATCAATTTAAACATCAATATTGTAAACAATAAAATACAGGATTAGAACGAAAGCACACAAGCTTATATAGTTCTTTTACATACAAAATCAATGTTGTAAGCATATGGCAAGTTTTAAGTGAAAACAAAGTTACATTATGAAATTTAAAAGTAATAAATTTCCTGATAAATCAAATACAGTCCACTCGCATTATCTCAAACACTGATAACTCAAAACAATACACAGGCCAAACCAAACAAGGATAACATTTAGTTTGCCATATGATTCTTTTACCTCACTTCTCTCTGTTTCTAGAAATCTCTGCCATTCTTGTACTTCTAGTATTTTTGACAACAGCAAGGCTGCTAGATTTCCACAGCCGTTCTTCTCTTGTATGTTTTTATGGTGTTACTTCTATTGTACCGTTGTGTCTGTTTGTTCCTCATCTCTTCTACTTTCTTCAGGAATATTGTGACTGTGATCGTTGACTTTCCTGGGTAATTTCGTTCATATTTTTACTTCTGTTGCGGTTACATATGTCATGTACAGTTGACTCTGGTTATCTCGACTCTTGAATAACCGCTTATCTCGAAGTGAAACTCTGGTCCCTGTTTTAACATGGAAATCTAACAACAGGTAACAGAATATTGTAGAAAAGAGGAGAAATTGCTCCTAAGAAGCAATTTCTCCTCTTTTCGACAATATTTTCAATATTCTCTAACTTCAAGAGTGAAATTACATATTTATTTGTGAAATGTGGTTGTTCGATTTATCTTTTCCTCAATTCTACAAATCTGATACGGCGGGGTACGGATATCTCAAAGTATTTCGAAGAGTCCCTTGGACTTCGAGATAACGAGATTCGACTATTATTGTTCACTTATTTTCTTGTATAGTATTTTAAGTATTAGACATTGCAATGTTTTGTGGGTTGGTGTTGTACTTTCATTCTTTCTAAGTGAAGAATGTGTTTTTGCCAGCCTACATCTAGTACTGACAACTAATTTTAATGTCACTTTTCATAGAATGGTATTTCATCTATATCATCTACAATGACTACTAATATTTAATCGAAAGGTAGAATTTCTTCTTTAAGGTTACCTTCAGCAATATCTATGCGGATTCCTTCATCTCTTGTTAGTTTTAAAGCTATGTTGCCTTCAGTCAACGCTTAAACTTGGTTCTGTTTCTTCAATCAATATCTTCCCCTATTCTTAATAAGTACATGAATCCGTATAGAAGGCCTGGAATATATCCTACGATTCGTAAGTGGAATACCAAGAGGTGTAATTGTTGTAAGCTTTTATGTTAAAAGTCTACCATTATATCATCTGTTCATGGTAGACAGTTTAGTATCAGTAATGATTGATATTCTGTAGACATTATTTATGGTCTTACTTAAAATACTTAATACTGTGGAATACAACATGTTGGACACACGAACCATCAAAACAAGATTTCGAGAAAATTATATATATATATATATATATATATATATATATATATATATATATATATATATATATATATATATATATATATATATATATATATAACCCTAATGACCTTTCGATTCAACCAGTGAAAAAATATTTACGATGACAATGTATCTTCTAGATTTAAAATCATTATATCGAATGGAACCAAATAAAAAATGATAAAGGCTTTACAAACCGCATTTTACTGTGTTTGAATGGTATATATTTCATCAGGGTAATGTTTCTAAAATATCAAATTTAGATGCTTTTCCTCTCTTTGTTATTAGAAAACGAAAACCCAGATCTCATGGTTCTCGAATCTCGTAATGATATGACGCTTTCTGAACTTACCTCGGACTATGCTGTTTGCTCAGGCCTGTCTGTCTGAATACTTATATAATTATGGTAAAAAGTTTCAAATGCGCATTCAGCACAGACTGATCAGATTCTACATTGGTATCTAACATAATGTATGGATCCTAAAGGAATCTTTAAATATATATTGTATATCATGATTGATTGTGTTGGGGTTTAACGACACGTCAACCCTTGAGGGTCACTTTGTGTCGTCTCCCAGAGAAAGGGAGAAAAGAGATAGAAGAGAGAGTAGAGGAGATGAAAGAGAGGGACAGGGAAGAAAGAGGAACAGGAAAGAAAGTGAAGAAACAGAAGAAATAAAAACATTCCCCCTCTACCCTTACCCACTACAAGGATAGACTGCATTGATGTGAAGACTGCGCTTTTCTACACTGGTCACCTACGTCATGTGGAGCGCGCAGGATGGTCTCTGTGTTCGATTGGCACACATATCACCGGCTGCGCGGCTCAATAAATTGTTCATGTATTTCAGCAAGCCAGCCTTGAAGCAATATTGTTTTAATAGAAAAGTTCTGCGCAAAGTAAGAATCGATACAATCCCATAATTGTCCTGCGCAAAGAAAGTATTCTCACTTTGTTGCGCAAAATAAGAATTCTAACCTTCCGCTAGACAATTCTGGAATTGTCTCTGTGCAAAGTAAGAATCGGGACAAAGTGAGAATGATCCAGTATGGTGATCATCTGTTGAATATATAATTTTATTTTACTTTATTATTTAATCCATTTTATCATTTGTTCTCTTAATATTCCAGATTAATTTGTTTCTGTTGTCAAAAGAAATTAAGTTATAACTTAAAACTCATCTACTACTGCTACTTGCTGTTAGGAAATGGGGATTAAACATAAAAGAACGATATAGCATTTTCTTGTTGGGATTTTAATATAGGGATCAAACATGGTTTTACATGCATTAACATTCGCTAGGTCCCGTGAGAGGTGTTGAAAACCGAGACCGAAGGCAACGGTTTTCAACACCTCCCAAGGGACCTGGCGAATGTTAATGCATTGAAAAACCATGTTTGATCGCTATTATTGCATAAAAACTGAAAACATTTACTACATTTCGCGTTATTTCTTGCACTATTTTGTTTCGTCTTTTCACCGATGTCTCGCGAACGTAATTTCCACTTACTATGCTCGTTCTAGGGCCGGGCAGTACACATCTCGTAATGGCAGCAAAATCTGTGGCCCCGGTAAGATCATATTGAAACTTGCGTAGCCGTGCATTAACAGCGCGTGAATTGCTTTGTTAATACAGGGCTTTTCGCCGGTTAATGCACGACTGTTAATAACGTGCGGCACTGCATTTTATGCAATAATGCATCTTTAAGTCTTATCTACAAGAAAAAGGAAGAAATGATTCGGCTACTTGCGGTCAGTTAGATGTACGTGACTAAAATAATAAGGATAAATTGATATGAAAATTGAGCTAGCATTGACATTCAAACTACTAGTATTCCAGACAGTACCACAAGACCAGATTTCGGAAAAAACTCAGCATTCTGAAATGACCTAGTAGTTTATTATTTTAACCCTGACATGTCAACAGTAATTGTTTTCTTGCATTTTAAACTGCTAATGTGGTAGATAAATTATTTTATAATACACTCTCTCCCCAGCCTAGTTGGTTTTTACTAACTTATTGTGTACTTGCTGGCAGACTGAAGGAATATTAGCATGGAAGAAAAAGAACCCAGGGTTCATAGAACTTACTTTATTTTATTTTAGCATTCTACAATGATAATAATAGAATAAACAAATAAGCAACACTGTTGGACATGATTGCAAATTCAATACTGGCATATCATGAGAGAGACCATCGTATTTATCCCAAATAGTTGGACACCTTTACTTCTTTACCATACATATCCTAAAAGTATAACAAGTACAATTTACTACCTGTTGATGGGTCTAAAAACTGCTGGAGTAGCAAACAGTGTAACCTTGATCAGATGCCGTATTATGCTGCATCTGATCTGGGTCAACACTGTTTGTTCAAGCCTGTCTTTCCAAAATCTTAGGGTAAGCGTGGTATATTATGGCATGTCTCGCAGCATAGATTCAGATCAGTCTGTGCATCCATGTTGCTGTATACGCTGATCATAGGATCTGACCAAGGACAACCAGCACTATTTTTTATTTAAACACTATTTTATTTGTATAAACCTTTACAGAAAATACATAACAGAATGATTGGATTTCGATCGGTACAATTTTAGCTATTTTTGATCTACAAGTTGCCCCCATACTTCCTACCAAGTTTCAAGTCAGTTGTCATTTCCGTTCAGGAGAGATTTTCATACTGGTAGCCATGATGGCCAGCTTGGATTTCCCATCGAAAAAATATTTTAGCTATTTTTAGCTCACCTGTCACATAGTGACAAGGTGAGTTTTCGTGAGCACATTTTGTCCGTCGTGCGTGCGTGCCTGCATCCGACCACCGCTCTGACGAATGTTTACTTGTGTGTTTTAAAATAATGGACACTTCAGTGTATTTCAATGGGATTTATTCCGTAGACATGGGATTTATTCCGTAGACACAAACTGACTGATTTCCGTGCGTCCGTCCGTAAACAATTTCTTCAAACGACATCTCCTCCTAAACCACTGATTGGCTTTTGACCAAACTTAACAGGAATGATCCTTGGTTGGTCCTCTTTCAAAGTTGTTGAAACGGTTCTGATCCATTGCATATCTAGGTCACAGGAACTAAAATAGATTTGTTTAACTGAAAACTGAAAAAAATCTCCTTATCTGAAACCAGAAGGCCCAGGTCTTTGATATTTGGTATATAGCTTCATCTAATGGACCTCTACCAAAGTTGTTAATTATAGCCCTGGGTTCAAAATTGGCTCCGCGTCGGGGGTCACTTGTTTTACATAGACCCATACTGGGAAAAACTTTAAAATCTTGTCTGAAAACATAAAGCTCAGGCCTCTGATATAACTTCAGCTAGTGGACCTCTTCCAAGATCGTTCAAGTTATCACCCTCCCGCCCTGGGGCCGACATGTTTTACACAGACTTATACAGAGACAACCTCAAAAAATCTTATCTGAAACCAGAAGGCCTGGGTCTTTGATATTTGGTACATAGCTTTACCTAGTAGACCACTGCCAAATTTGTTCAGATTATAGCCCTGAGGCCAAAAATGGCTTATACAGGGAAAAAACTTAAAAAATTGTCTTGTCTGAAAGTGCCTTTGATATTTGGTATGTAGCATTGCCTAAAGGTCTTCTAATAAGAGTGTTCCAATTATGACCCTGGGATGAAAAGAGGCCCCACCCAGGAGTAGGGGTGGGGATGGGGGCTAAGGTCACTTGTTTTACATAGAGCAAAAGGCCATTAGCAATGATTAAGCCTAGGGCTACCAAACAAATAGGGAGGATGGGCCTGAAGAGTAGGTGACCTTTAAGTCAAAGGTCAAGGTCACTTGACCTTTAGTATCAAAAAGGCTTATAATTCTGCAATGCTTATAGTTAGGACCCTCAAACTTAGTAGACATGTTGGTCCCCACCAGTAGATGATCCTGAGGGCAAAATTCAATGTCACCAGGACCTTTAGTACTTAAAAGCTTGATAACTTGACAATGCTTGGGGCTAGGACCCACAAACTTAGAAGGGATGTTGGTCCTCACCAGTAGATGACACCGAGGACAAGGTTATGGTCATGGTCACCATAACCTTTAATACTAAAAAGTTAATAATTCAGCAGTGCTAGAGGCTAGAACCCTTGAACAGATGGGATGTTGGTCCTGACCAGTAGATGACCCTAATGGCAAAGGTCAAGATCACAGTAACCTCTAGTACTAAACAAGCTTATAACTCAGCAGTGCTTTGGGCTAGGACCCTCACACCTAGTAGGGATGTTTATTCTGACCAGAAGATGACCCTGAGGGCAAAGGTCATGAACAGGGTCAAGATGACCTTCAGAACCGCATCCCTGTCAGCAGTGCTATGTATAACATGATTCAGGTCAGAGATATAGGGCCATGGTGGCCCTCTTGTTGATCTACAAGTCACCCAGATGCTTCCTACCAAATTTCGAGTCAGCAGCCCTTTCTGTTCAGGAGAAGAAGCCCAAACTAGATTTGCAAGATGACCGTGAGGGAAAATGTCATGGTCAGGGTCACCATGACCTTAAGAACCGCATCCCTGTTAGCAATGCTAGCTATGTATAACATGATTCAGGTCAGGGATATAGAGCCATGATGGCCCTCTTGTTGATCTTCGAGTCACCCAGATGCTTCCTACCAAATTTCGAATCAATTGGCCTTTCTGTTCGGGAGAAGAAGCGAAAAATATATTTTCAAATGGTGGTCATGACATGATGGAAGCCATCTTTGGTTTCCGATCAGAACAATTTTAACAATTTTTTGTTCTACAGTTTCATCCAGATACTTCCTACCAAGTGTCTGGTCAATTGGCCGAGGGGTGAAGGCAATCTTTTTGACGTTTATTTCAAAACAAATTGTTGATGACGCGCGATGGACATTGACTGACCACAGTAGCTTACACTGATCACTGGTGAGCTAAAACGCGAATGTACGAGGGGTGATCCAAAATAATTGCTCATTGTGTCATTGCTGGATATCGACATGCATACTTGTATAGCGCTATTTAATACCTACACAATAAATCTGATTGAAAGATAAGCAGTTTGCCATTTCAATACACGCAATTTTCGACTACTATAGCAAAAAATGGTTGGTAAAAGTGTTGCCAAGAAGGAGGAAATACAGGCCTTTATAAAAGCTTGCTCTAAGATAGGTTGTTCATTGACACAAATATTTGCTGAAATTTCTGTTGTTTATGGATCTACTAATGTGTCTCATGACGCAGTTCATAGATTGAAAAAGAAATTAGATTCTGGGTTAGAGTTGATCGAAAATGCACCCAAATCAGAAATGCCAAAGTTTACATCTTGTGACGAAATTGTATCTAAAGTAAAAGAAATTGTTAAAAGATAAGCTAGGTATACATTACGTGATAAACCAACTTGAATGTGTTTGGTATCTCGCCATCAAGAGTCCACTACATTCTTAAGAATATCTTGAATTTTAGAAAGATTTCTGCTAGGTGGGTGCCTCATTTGTTGACTGACGGTCAAACGAAGCAGAGAGATAAAATAGCCAAACAAATGCTCAAAATATTACTAAAATTTGATGAAAAGAAGTTTGCAAATGTTGTCACTGGCGGTGAAACTTGGGTTCATTATTCTGAACCTGTTAGGAAGGTTAGCAATATAATATGTGCCACCAACAGCTAAAGACTAGTAATTGCTAAACGCAAATAAGTTCAAAGAATGTTTTGTACACAATCTTCTTTCTCTGGTGAATGTGATGTAATATAGGTGCCAGTGAAAAAGGTTAATAGCATTACTGGAAAATACTAAAAAGCTGTGGTATTGAAGAAATTGAAACAATACTATCGGATATGGTGCAAGTCAAGAGTTCCAAAGATGTCCGGCTTCAGCATGACAATGCACCGTCTTCATTTTTTTGTCCCCCGCCTTTTCGAAGAAAAGCGGAGGGACACTGTTTTTAGTTTTCCGTGGGGCCGTGGTGCCGAATTTTTTGTAGGTACTTTGTCCCCTTAACTCCTCCTACAGTTTTTGTCCGATCCTTTTGAAACTTTACAGGTGTTTTAAGGATGGTCTGAAGATGTGCATGTGTTTTTTTCAGAATCATGAAATTATTTTTTATCACTTTTTACACATTTTGAACTTAGACATTTGTTTAGTTCTAATATTACAGAAGTCTATAGGGAGTAGGTACCTTGTCCCCTTAACTCCTCCCACAGCTTTTGTCCGATCCTTTTGAAACTTTACGTGGGCTTTTAGGATGTCCTGAAGATATGCATGTGTTTTTTCAGAATCCTGAAGTAATTTTTTATCACTTTTCAGCATTTTTAACTTAGACATTATCTGAGTTCTAAGACTACAGGAAGTGTATAGGGAGCAGGTACCTTGTCCCCTTAACTCCTCCCACAGTTTTTGTCCGATCCTTTTGAAACTTTACAAGTGCTTTAAGGATGGTCTGAAGATATGCATGTGGTTTTTTCAGAATCCTGAAATTATTTTTTATTACTTTTTACATGTTTTGAACTTAGACATTTTTTGAGTTCTAATATTACAGAAGTCTATAGGGAGTAGGTACCTTGTCCCCTTAACTCCTCCCACAGTTTTTGGCCGATCCTTTTGAAACTTTACGTGGGCTTTTAGGATGGCCTGAAAATATGCAGGTGGATTTTTCAAAATCCTGAAATAAATTTTTATTACTTTTTACGCATTTTTAACTTAGACATTTTTTGAGTTCTAATATTACAGAAGTGTATAGGGTGCAGGTACCTTGTCCCCTTAACTCCTCCCACAGTTTTTGTCCGATCCTTTTGAAACTTTATAAGGGCTTTTAGGATGGCCTGAAGATATACATGTGGTTTTTTCAGAATCCTGAAATAATTTTTTATTACTTTTTCCACATTTTTAACTTAGACATTTTTTGAGTTCTAATACTACAGAAGCGTATAGGGAGTAGGTACCTTGACCCCGTAACTCCTACCACAGTTTTAAGCCAATCCTTTTGAAACTTAACAGGTGCTTTAAGAATGGTCTGAAGGTATGCATGTGGTTTTTCAGAATCTTGAAATTATTTTTTATCACTGGTTTCCTGCTTCAATACTTAGGTAAGTGATACAGGACCAATGGTCCTCTGGTAACTTTACCATTTTTAACACCTCAAATAAAAATAAGGCTGGGGACATAAATACCCCATGGAATTTGCTTTTTTTTTTTTTTTTTTTCTTTTTTCGCTAAAAAAGTAGGTAACAGTTTTACCACAACTCCTTTATTCAAGGAAAGTGTTTTTTCTTATTCACCTGATCTTGCCCCTTGTGACTTCTTTCTTTTTTCCGAAACTGAAATCAGGGTATGCATCACCGTTAAGCCAATGCCTAAGGGGGCATACGCAAATTTTGCAAACAACGGTGCTGTATAGTCTTGATAAAACCGAGTTTCTGATTTTCATTCTTTTATGTGTTCTTTGTTTTCCAAAGCAAACATTTTATTTTATTCAAGGCAGGAAACTAGATATCTAATATGAACTAAGGTCTTGTAGGGTATAACAATCCCTTCCTGCAGTCACAATCAGAATAAGCAGAAAACACTCACTAGAAATGACAATTAATTTTATTACTATTATTATTATTATAAATGATTCCTCTTTCTTCTATTGCGTCTTCTTATTTCTAATACTATTATTATCCATATTTGTTAAAGCAATGCCACAAGAAAAGGGTTTTATCATATAATTATGTGAAATCAAGGCCCAGACCACCTTGAACTTCTGCACAGTCTGATCTGGGCCATACACTGATTCACTTGTAGAATTGTTGGGACTGTAGAATATACCAACAAAACGAGATTGTCCTGATGAGTATGTACTGATCCTTCGCTGTTCGTATATATGAAAAAAAAAATCTTTTCATTGCCTAGCTACTTTCTTATTGTGATAATAATTATCAGCATTAATAAATGAAATATAGTTAGGCCTAAAATAAACAAGAGGCAGGCCCATGGGCCATGATTCGCTCACCTGAGCAAATCGGCCACTGCATATCTGCAGATGCCATGCAAAATTCTTCCAGTATTGCCACAGCAAGAGGACAGGAATTTGACTGTGCCCTTAAAAGGTTGAAAGTCATCCTAGGATCATCATTTGAATATATTTGGTAGACCTTGCGTCCCCGATGCTATATACCAAGACTCAGCCTCATAGCTTTCTTGATTCTGGAGAACAGGATTTTTAAGAAATGACATCATGGTGCCCATCTTGTTTAATAGTGCAGAACTATTTGAACAAAATTGCCATACCCCTTTGACAGAAAGCCAATGTGAAGTCTGGTGAAAATTGGTCAGAGGAAAAGACATTTAAAGATCACACGAGTTTATACATGTATATACTAGCCCAGAGGCAAGGCAGATAACTGCCCCCTACCCCCATGGTAGGTTCCAGCCGTTAGTCTTTAATACGTTTTGAAACAATGATGTTTCAAAAATCTGCTTGGAGATACAAATTAGACCTTGCCAGAAAAAAGTCATCCAAATATCACCATCTGATCAAATTTGGTAGACCAAGTCCCTGATGCTATATCCAAAGATTCAGCCTCGAAGCTTTCTTAGTTCTGGAGAGAAAAAAGTGTTGTTTTTTTTTACCATATATGGGCATGATGGCCATCTTGTATAATGATGGAACCATTGAACAAATTGACAAGAGCTCTTCAACAGAAGGCCCCATGTGAAATTGGTGAGAAGAAGACCTTTAAAGAGTACAGAATTTTATACTTGGATATAGCCCAGTGGCAAGGGGAGATAATTCACGGGGGATGAAATTTTGATCGTTACTAAGAAGTTTTACTTCATTGAAAATATCAGCCAATAGTCTTTAATACATTTTGAGAAGACGATTTTTCAACATTTTCCCCATACAAAAGTATGGGAACACAAATTTGACCTTACAAAGGTCAAAGATAATACTAGGATCATCATTGAACAAACTTGGTAGACCTTGAGTCCCTGATGCTATATGATGACTCAGCCTCAAAGCTTGCTTGATTCTGTAGAAGAAGTTTTTTAAGTGTTTTTTTACCTTATATAGGCATGGCGGACATCTTACTTAAAGGACCGTGACCATTTGTATAAATTTTCAATTCCCTTTTAACACAAGGGTCCGCATATAGTTTAAAACAAATGCCAAATGGTTTCTGGGAAGAAGATGTTTAAAGATTATATAATTTTATGCATGTATATAGCCCAGGGACAAGGGCAAATAGTCCTGGGGGACAACAGTTTCATTATAACTACAAGGATTTTCTACTTTGATCATACATTGTAAGTTTCAGCCATCAGCCATTAAAACATTTTTGTTTCAATATTTTCCCACAGGGACGCAATTTTTACCTGGCTATAGAAAGATCAAAGGTCAACCTAGGGTCATTATTAGAACAAATTTGGTAGCCATTGAGTCCCCAATGCAACATACCGAAATTCAGCATCAAAGCTTTCATGGTTCTAGAAAAGAAGAGTTTTAAGTGTTTTGCCCATATATGGGCATGGCGGCCATCTTACTTAACTGGTCATGACCATTTACATAAATTTTCAAACCCCCTTCAAGACAAGACTCTACATAAAGGTTGAGGAAAATTGGCCCAGCAGTTTTAGAGAAGAAGACATTTCAAGATTAAACGATTTTATACATGTATATAGCCCAGGGGAAAGGGCAGATAATCCTGGGGCAGATAATCCTGTAACTGGAAGGGTTTGCTACTTTGATTATAAAGTGTAAGTTTCAGCCATTAGTCTTCAACAGATTTTGAGAAAATCATGTTTCAATATTTTACCCATACAAATTAATGCACAGGTAGGCAAATTTAATCTTGCCGTAAAAAGGTCAATAGTCAGCTTAGGGTCATCATTTGAACAAACTTGATAGACCTTGAGTTCCCGATGCTATACTCCAAGATTTTTAAGTGTTTTTACCATATATGGGCATGGCGGCCATCTTACTTAATGGACCATGACCATTTGTATAAATTTTCAATCCCCCCTTAATTTAAGGCTCCGCATGAAGTGTGAAGAAATTTGGCCCAGGGGTTTCAGAGGAGAAGTCGTTCAAAGATGT